>JAAXNX010001899.1:0-15579 GCA_036491905.1 Folsomia manolachei | reverse complement strand
ATGAATTTTAATAACTTGGTAAAAGCTGTTTAATAAATCAGTAAATTGGTGTGTTATGCAGGTGACAAATTCATAATTCGAGTACGGCATGTCGGTAACTCACATTATGCAAAATAGAATTACGACATTTGCAGAGTATAAATTCTGGAACAGGAGAGCATTTATATTTTAACAAATAGTGTCAATGGCTCACTTAATCTTAACAATTACTCTTTCCTTCAGTCAATTCCATTTATTATTATGGAAATATTATTCGAATGGCGGCGTAGATTCGTGCAGCAGTCTTTTATATCATCTCCGAATCCACACCCTGGAGTCACCATTCCCTTGTGGTCTGTGTGGGCAATCATTTAAAAACGAAAAGAATTTGAAACGACACATTTCCAGTCACACAATGGAAAAACCCTACAAATGCAGTGAATGTCAAAAATGTTTCTACGTGAGCGGAACACATCAGAACTGTACATAAGCAAGAGAAGCGTTTTAATTGCAAATTTTGTGCTTTTACGACATTCTACAAGTATAATTTTCGACGACATTGTGCACGACACGAGAATGACATTGCTTAGTATGGGAAAGGTGTCGTGAAAAGGATTTTATTTGAAATTTATTTCATTTTAGTTTTTATTTTACTTTGAAATACTATTTTTATGCTAACAAATAATTAATTGAAGTGATGAAAGTCTCACGTCAAATAAATTTCTTTTCATCCAAGATTTTAATGAATTACATAAATTACTGTTGAGCAGCTCGAATTTATTTGATTATTTTACTCTGGCAGAAAAATCCAAGGTGTGAGCCCAAGAGAGAATGATACCAATAAGTTGAAGGAGAAAGGCAGGCATATTTAAATAAGAAACAACTTTGTATTTTATTCCGTTCTCATTTTTCAGTCAGTAAGCAGTGGATGATTGTTTTAATGATTAAAATCTAATCCACCTCATAAAAATTGAGTTAAAATTGGAAAATCAAATGCACCATAAAACTTCCAGAAAGCCTATTAAAAGACAAGTTTAAGAATAAATCAATNTCAATGCACCATAAAACTTCCAGAAAGCCTATTAAAAGACAAGTTTAAGAATAAATCAATACATCGACCAATAGTTATCATATACTGATACACACTCAGTTCAAACAAACTCATATCAAGGCAAACATTAAAAGTTGCATTTTTCTCAGAAAATCAGGACCATGGTGAAATTTAATACAATTTCACCAGTCGTTGCGGTCACAAATTAACCAAATAAAAATTCTAATCCCACAGATCACCTTCAGGACGGTGATCTTCGTATTTTGAAAATGTATCAAACTTTTGCATTTCGAAATTGTGTTCAAGTTGGTAAAAATTGAGCAGAAAAAAGCAAACTTTCTTCAACGATAATTGGATTTGGCCATTAATATATTGATCCACATGAACCTATTGGGCACAAAGTCAGTCGAGACGGACTCAGTTATGGCTGAATCAAGTCAAGAAAACACAGCATACTGAATTCAACTTAGAAAATTGCGACAATAATGAAATTCCATACAATTTCCGTGGCCATTACAGCCATTCAAAGACTGAAAAACCAAGTAAATCCTCCTCTCCACCAACATTATGAGTGGTGATCTCTTTTCTCTGGGAATGTATCAAACTTTGGCCTTGCTCGTGACCAGATATCGCCAAGTTTGCATTCTTCCTTACTCAATCTCCATGACCGAGAAAAAGATAAGAATTGACCCAACCCTAAATCATCTCATTCCTGTAATCTCTTCTCTCGTCATGTTTGGCCACACTTTGCTCTGCCTTTTCTTTTTTATTCAGAAACTTTCTTCTCCCATTAATGTTTCAAATGCCGACACGAATTTGGAGATTGCCCGAACTTTTTTCATGTTTTATTTGTTTGTCCTTCCTTCCGCCGTGATGGCTATAAGCTACACGATTTCCTGGAAACCGTTCATCCCAATCAATCTCATCAATCCTATTCAAGATCTGCAAAACAGCATATGGCGTAAGAAACCAGTTTTTATTTAGAATGAAAATTATGTGTTTCACAATAAAGTAATTTGAACAATTTTCACAGAAATTGATCCAAATGGCAAACCAGTCTTGTACCGTTGGTTGTACCTGGGAATACAAGGATTTATATGGCTGGGCTTATTTCTAGCCCTAATTATTCCCATGAGAGCCACAAGTTTAGGGCTGGACCCACTTCGAAGCCTTCTGTTTCCTGATGAATCGCTCTCTATTTTGCTAAAATTTGGCCAGTATATCCTCCGAATTGGTATACTTTTTGCAGTCGTTCTGGAGCTTCTCAAATCACTTTGCGCACTCTTGATAGTCGGATTGATGGTGGCATTTGTGTCCAATGAGGGAGTGAAGCGACTCGAAGCAATTGTTCGAAAACATGATGATCTAGCACATGTCCGAGTAATTGGATCCTACAGGCAGATGGCAATTTGGAATCGGTATTTCAATCAAGAATTCGCAAACTTTTCTGCCCCTCCGATAATTTTATTTGGGATTGGCACGGTCGTCATATCAAATTATGGAGCAATTCGGCTATCAACTGCGTTTCCTCCTTTGTTGTACGCTGTGTTTCCATTGACCAGTTTGGTTGCACTGGTATTCTTGGTAACTCTACTGCCACAGGGAGCAATGGTCTTTGACCATGCCGACGAGTTTCTCAAGGTGTTGGCTGGCAGAGTTGCGAGAAAGTATGAGAAACGGTTGGCCAACTCTCTCAAACCGATTGGAGTTGGATGTGGAAGTTTTGGCATGATCAGTAGAAGTTGGATGTTAACTATTCTGCATAATATGGCGAATTATACTATTTCAATGCTGATAACGTTTTAAAGTACTTATTGGTCAGAAGGTTTTGTTAGTTAAGAATGTTTAGTATGTACTACTTATTTTCAGTTGCCAAACATAATATTTTAAATCCTGAAATATATTTAAGATTCAAATAAAAGGCTACGTGTATATTTGTGTCGTATTTTACTACTTTTATTTTGAAGTCTCAACATTTGTAAAATAAATAATCGTGTTAACACTCGAAGGTGAGTGTCTTGGGCAAGGTTTAAGCCCTTAAAAATATATCGAGGACCAGGGTTACATAAACTCAAATGTTTTATTTTTATTGAAATTTATGCTCCACAAAAAATACTTTGGGAGTCAATATTTGACGAGGCCAATTCAACCACGCCCATTGATCATTATGTAAGGAAGATTTTGGAGCATCACAATTCCAAGCTAGTATCCACATGCTTGTCTTTGCTCAGTCCAAGATATGGACATTTATTTAACAGCAATGGAGACTCACCTGTCAATTAAGCAGAACTTCTTAGGTAGAATTGTTATTTGTTTCTTTTGTTTTCAGCATTTCATTAATCAAGCAAATCTAACAAATGTAGATAGAGTGCCATTGGAAACAGTAATTGAACCATTTGCCCACTGCTCAACCCTACTGGTGACATATAACCCGATGGCCATTAGTAACCTAAGATTAAAGTTCAGCCCAATTATACTTATTCACGAAAATGGAGCAAATACGAGTAGTTCTATATTATATCCCATTCGAGGAACGGAAAATTCAAGCTTCACCAGAAGATTAAATCTTCTCAATCATTGTTGGGTCTTTATTTTGATACTTTCTCCAGATTTAGAGAACTCTCTCTTCCCTTCTCCAGTTATCATCAAATACGCATACCTTAGAACGGCAAAATTCATCAAGTATTTGACCTCGCCATATTTCCTAAGTGGACATGATACTTCGCAATATTTCCTCTTTTTGTCAACTAGACCAACATATGTGAAGGAGTGGTTGGCTGATGTGGCCACAGATTACTATCGAACTATTCTAGTGGAAGTGGACAGTTTACGGGAATGGGTGGTGGGTAGTGTCATACTGAATTCGGATGGAGTTGCAGAATTGGATGAAATTGGTGAGGATGGTGACGCCGTCTTGCATTATAATAATCGTTACTACACGAATGGTCCGAAGGGATCCATATCATTGCCTTGGTACCCTGTTAAGTGCTCTAAAGAATGTTTTTCTAACCTGGCTAATATCTCGGAATCGGTTTCCCTTTTGAATAAATACTTTTGGAACAACAGTCCCTGGATATTTGTTGAAGATGGAAGTATTACGAAGATAATTTGCAAATAATTCCGTGTCTCAAACTATGAGGTTGAGAACATTTACCAAATTGGGGGTCTAACCACATTTGACAGCTTCCTCGGTTTTTTGTTGTTACAAGACGTTCTACCTTTTTTGAATATAAGTGATTTTAATCAAGCCAGGTTCTACATCTCGGAACCAAAAGATGTTCGAGGTCTTAACCGATATTATTCGGATGTTGTTCTGAATCAAGTGCAAGATTTTAGTTTCCTCTCCTGCCATGGCGTTGGGAGACATGTTTTCCCGTTACAAAGTCTTACCTCACCCTTTGACACAAAAGTTTGGATCCTGCTTATGCTTATCCTTACCATTGTCATGATACGTAGCAGTTTCGGGCTGCACGGGACCTTAGGCTGGTACTTGGTTGTTGGAATTCTACTCGAAAATTCGGTCCTGACTATGGTCAAAGTAAAACGTGGACGTCGCCGGGTATTCATCTTGCTTATCGTTGGCCCTTGGACACTATTTTGCGGAACGTTACTACCCAATTCATACAAATCCACGTTTACCAAGGACATGATTCTTCCGGAGTCATACACCGCACCTTGGTCGTCTATCCTGGATGTGGCTCATTTCGCCATGTACATGCCATTCGAAGCTTTTCTCAGTCAGCAGGAAATAATGCTTGCAAATACAACTGGAAATCGTAAATACAAAGAATCCTTTTTCCTCGAACAAGTGCAAGAGAAGTTGGTCGCAAGACGGAAGTATTTTGGCTCATCCCCTCTTTTCATTGAGTACAGGAAGGCTGCGGAAATCATGTTCAAATCGACACTGGCTTTCCAAGATTACGTTTATGATAGAAATAGTTCCAAGGAAGAACTGCTGCATCCCACGAATTACAGTAATCCAGCCAGTTTTGTGGCCAATTTGTCCACTTGTCAAGAAGTGATGTACATGGATAGTAAGGAGAATGTTGAGGCACTCCTCCCATTTCTGAATGATAATGCGGAAGGGAAAGTATTTCTGAAGGGGAGTGATGGATTCTTTACTTCCGTCCTGGGATGGGAGCTGACAATTGTGAAGAATAGTTATGTTCTGGGTCGTCTCAAGACAATTATTTCCAGTGGAATTTATTCCTATTGGAAATCCTGGTTTGGGATGATGAGACCGGTTAAATTGTTTCATCACTATGCAAATTGGAGTCATCCTCAGGTGAGGGGGGTGACAAAGTTGAATTTTAATTCTAAAATTTCTGGTGGTTTCTATGTATTTGGGATTTGCCACTTGGTTTGTGTCCTTGTGTGGTGGGGGGAGTTGGGGGTCAAATATTGGATTCGTAGTAGGAATCGGGTAACAAGGGTGAAATAGATTTAATAGATGTATTAAGTATTAACTGCACTTTAAAATAAATTACTTTTTTTGTTAATTTTATGCTATTTATAATATAATAAAATATTACAACAAAACCAGTCTACTGCAAAAATTCATATTTTTATCTTCTATTATCGTTGGTTGATGACCAGGAAGTTTTGTGACCATTAAAAAGTAAATGTGTAACATAACGTACATTAATAAGTGAAAAAAGAATTTACTCAATAAACAATCCTTTTTTAAATAACTTATCCTGGTACTAATTAACAATAAATACTAATTAAATCCTACAAAAATACTGCACTCCGATGGACATGGGCCCTGTGGGATGGACACAAAGTAAAAAACATAAATTATGTTTAAATTCAACAAAACTGCTTGCAAAACAAACCGTCATACTTCAAAAACAGCCATCCTAAATTCAAATTGATATGCTTTGCACAAGAAGTAGTTGATCAATTCAGTTGGCCAGTTTCAGTCGTTATCTAGACTTTGAATAACTTTATTAAGCATTAGGTTGCAAAAATGTTTGAATATTTGATAATTACTTCGTAGTAGCATCCACACTTCCGAGTCTGCACTGCAAACTGCATGGAGGAAATTTATTTGGCTTCATTTGAAAAATCATTAGGACATCAATTAATCCCGAAATGGATTGAGCCTGGATGAATCAAAATAAACTTCGTTACATTTATAATATTCACGCAATCATTCATCTTTTCACTCTCAATTCTACCTGTCAACGAAACGCCAACAATTTTCCTGTTCTCAATTCCGTCCGTGCAAATTTGAGCAATTAATTTCACAAATTTCTCCATTATCCGGTAGTGATTGTCCTTTCCTTATAATTGCAGTACAGCAAATGACTTGTTTATGATGTTCGAGCTAATTGGACAGGATAAAGAAATTTTGATTTTTTCCAACTGCGTATCACTGTCACAAGTTGCCGAGAAGTGTTGAAGATTCCTAAACGCAAGACTCTTCTCATCCAGAATTTGAAAAAATTTCCAAGCATTTTATCCCTTTGCTAAATTCTGGGCGGAAAAATGTTCGGAAATCTTATGTCATCAAGAGGGTCATGTCAATCTAAAAACATCGCCAATTATTAGACAACTGGATTCAATAAACTTTTGCCAAAAGTTACCTGAAATTCCACAATCTTGGTACAAAAGTCGAAAATGATTTTGAACAATTTCTCTTTTCGATTTTGAATTAAGGTGTCGTTGGCTCCGGATCGGTGCGGTCCGGATGGGTTCCGGAGTCGGAGGGTTGAAATATTTCCCAGTATTTCGACATTGCTACCCAGAAATTCCGTGGGTATGGACATGTCAAACTCTACCGTGAACACGGAAGACAACTGGAGACGGTGGAAATTGCTTGTGTGACATGATGTCAAGTGGAGGACCGACTTAAAGAATCTGGCTGAACTTCGAATCATTTTATGTAGGGCTTTAAAAGCTAGGGAAGCCGTTTTCATTTCTGAGAAGCAAAGGTAGGACACAACCTTCTCAGCAATCTGGAAAAGATTGAATTAAGTTGGATTAAAACTGGCTAAATGCACGAAATTAAATATTACTATTACAAAAATTATTCGTGTGAAGCTTACCACATCGTTCCCAATGACAATATTAAGGGGGTGGTCGGTTTCCTCCATTTTTGTAATGAAATTATTCGTCCAAAATTTTAAAATTCTTTAGCAAACAAATGAAAGTTTGACTCTCCTGTGAGAACACATGTTTATAACGTAAAACCTGCGTTGCGATCAATATTCCCAGATTTCTCTTGCCCGACCCATTCTTTGTAGAGATTCTTGCTCACAACTACAGCATTTTCCATGCAAAAACGACGTAAATTGCATCACTTCTAAAACAGCCCATGAAAACCCTTACTAGATCATGTCGCAACTTAAATTTAAAAAAACGGAGTTTTAATAGACTGATTTTATTATGGTCGTATTACTCGTATTTGATCTGAATGGTTAGAAATATTTCTGAGAAGAGACTGGGAACAAGACCAGGTAGGGAGGGATAAGATAATATTGCATTTAACTTCACACATATTGATTATCCCTGACTATTTCACAATTAAGCTACTTAGTTTGGGGAAGAGCATACTATTTCTGTTTATAGGGAGCAAAATTGTGAAACAGTTGCAAGTAGATAATGTACACTATCTGTATCTCACTTTATTATTATTATAAATTTTACTCTTAATAAAAAAATGTATTAATGTATGTAAGGCTTATTGCAAGAAATAAAAAAGCTTGTCTGATATAAACGCTTAGAAAGTAAGCAACATTGAAATAGTGTAATTTGCGATATTATGTAAAATTGTCAACGTCCAACTTCTATCCATCATGCCAAAGTTTCCGAATTCCAATCGGTTTGAGAGAGTTGGCCACACGTTTTTCGTACTTTAATACAACTCTATTTTTCAAGACCTTCAGAAACTCGTCGGCATGATCAAATATCGTTGCTCCCTGTGGCAGAAGGACCAGAAGAAATAGTATCGCAACTCCGCTTGTCAACGGAAACACGGCGTACGAAAAGCGGTTGATAGCCGAATTGCTCCATAATTTGCAAGTATGACCGTTTCGATCAGAGGGATGGCAATGTTTGCGAATTCTTGGTTGAAATATCGATTCCAAATTGTCATCTGCCTATAGGCTCCAATCACTCGAACTTGGGATATTTCTGGACGTCTTCGAACAGCAGTCTTGAGCCGATTTACGCCATCGTTGTATACGAACACGACCATCACCCCGACTACCGCTAAGGCGGAGACAGATTTTAGGAGTTCTAGAAAGACTGTGAACAACAACCCAGCTCTAATAAGGAACTGGCAAGATCTTTGGAAAAGAGAGAGAAATTCGTAAGGAAACAGAAGGCTTCGAATTGGGTCCAACCCAAGGATTGTGGCGACTATGGCAAGAGTTGGAGCTAGGACTATGGTCAGCCAAATTAGTCCTTGTATTACGAAATACAACCATCCATACGAGACCGTCGCTCCTGATGCGCCAAGTTCTGTGGAAATTGAAGAATATAGCATATTTTGAACATGGTGAGAGAAGTGTTAAGCACAATATAGATAAATGAACAGAGCACAAAAGAAAATGTCCTCATTTTAAAAAACTTCGTACGATAAGTCTTCGATCTAAGTTTTCTTACGTCTTATGTTGTTTTGCAAGTCTTGAATAGGATTGATGAGGTTGACTGGGATGAATGGTTTACAAGAAATTGTGTAGCTTACGGCCATGACAGCGGAAGGAAGGACAAACAAATAAAATATGAAAAAACTTCTGGCAATCTCCAAATCTGCGTCGACATTGAGAACGTCGCCATTTTTTGGGAATGAAAGTTTATGAATAAAAAAGACAAGACAGAACAGAGTGTGGCCAAACATGAGAAAAGAAGAGATCTTGGAGATGAGATGATTCAGGGTTGGGTCAATTCTTATCTTTTTATCGGTCATGGAGATGGAGTAAGGAAATACGCGGAGTTGGCGATATCTGGTCACGAGCAAGGCCAAAGTTTCGTACATTCCCAGAGAGGAGATCACCGTCCATAATGTTGGTGGGAGGAGGATTTACTTCGTTTTTAGTTGATTCGTGGCAGCAACGGCCACGGAAATTTTATTAAATTTCAACATGACTCAGGTTTTTTAAGTTGAATTCGGTATGCAATATGCGTTTTGAGTTGAGCTAGTAACAACTGACAATGAGTCCGTCTTGATGGACTTGGTGCAGAATAAGTACATGTGGATCAATATATTGATGGTCAAACTACTTATTTTCCGCAAACTTCCTTCTTTTAAGGTAATGTTTTATTTTTATAAACTTTAACAGCTTTAGCAAGGATAAGGAATGAGTGGGTAGATTGAATAAAATCTATAAATCCATAGGCGTATCTGAACAAACTCCTACATCAGCATAAAAAATATAACAAACAAATGTCGGATATTTATTCATATTTGGTTTTGTTCAAACCCATACATATTATTCATAATCTTATACCGTTTGCAACTCTTGTTATTTTAGTTCTTAGAAAAATTTGGAATTGGAATTTATCATTTATTTTATTTTTCTCGTCAACTCCAACGATTTAAGTTTTTTTATTAACCATAGGCTATGCATGTATGTTGCAACTGATGTTTGGATGAAAATTAGATCTAGGTAACGGGCCAGCATGAAACTAAATTAGTACACGAGGAAAAGGCGATCTATAAAATAAACGCTTTAAAATGTTAACAGCATTGAAATAGTATAATTTGCGATGTTATGTAGAATTGTCAACGTCCAACTTCTGTCCAACATGCCGAAGCTTCCACACCCAATTCCGATTGGTTTAAGGGAGCAGGTCACCCGTTTCTCATACTTTAGCGCAACTCTACCCTTCAACATTTTCAGAAAGTCGTCAGCATTATCAAATACCATTGCGCCCTGTGGCAGTAGGATTACCAGAAATAGCATCGCAACCCCACTGGTCAACGGAAACACGACGTACAGCAAGGGAGGAAATTCATTCGCAAGCCGCATCGCTCCATAATTTGCTGCAATGACCGTGCCCATCCCAAATAATATTATCGGAGGGATCGCAAAGTTTCCGAATTCTTGGTTGAAATATTGATTCAAAATTGTCATCTGTCTGTAGGCTCCAATCACGCGAATCTGTGCCATTTCTTTGCGTTTTTTAGCAATTGCTTCGAGTCGATTGACGCCCTCGTTGGACACAAATACCACTATCAGGCCGACTATTAGTAGACCGCAAACTGATTTTAGTAGCTCCAGAAAGACTATGACCAGCAATCCAACTCTGAGAAGGAACTGGCCAAATCTTTGGAGTTGGGAGAAAGACTCGTACGGCAACAAGATGGTTCTCAGTGGGTCCAGCCCTAAACTCGTGGATATCAGGGGAAGAGTTGCGGCCAGGAATAGGCCCAGCCAAACCAGTCCTTGTATTGCGCGATACAGCAATGGATAAGAGACTGTTCTACCGTTTGGATCAAGTTCTGTGGAAATGGTTCAAAGGACGCCATTTTTGCAAAATACTTTAAATGACATTAATTTTGCTACATAAAAACAAATATATTTTTCTTACGCCTTATGCTGATCTGCAAGTCTTGGACTGAATTGACGAGGTTGACAGGGATGCAAGTTTTACAAGAGATTGTGTAGCTGATGGCCATAACGGCGGATGGAAGGACGAACATATAAAACATGAAAAAACTTCTGGCACCCTCCAATTCCGCATCGAAATTTGAAACGTCTGCATTTGTAGGGGATGAAAGTTTTTGGACAAAGAGACCAAGACAAAGCAAAGTATGGGCAAACATGATGAATGAGGAGATCTTGGGAATGATATGATGCAGGGTTGGGTCAATTATTAGCTTTTTCTCCTCAATGGAGATGGAGTAGGGAAGAATAAGTACTTGGCGATATCTTGTCACAAACACTTGCAAAGTTTGATACATTCCCAGTGAGAGAAGATCACCGTCCATAATGTTGTTGGGAGGAGGATTTGCCTCGTTTTTCAATTGCGTGGCAGCAACGGCCACGGAAATTTTATTAAATTTCATCATGGTCTCAATTTTCCAAGATAAATGCTAAGTCTCGATGTGAGCTATCGAACTGATGGAGTGTGTAACACGATGTAAGCTAGCATTGTGAAGAATAAATATGTGGATCGATCGATGTATTGACTTTAAAAAATATTTATCATTCTTAAACTGGTCTCCGTATAAGTTTATGCTGCATATTTTTATCATTCTCTAGCCAGCTTTCTTGAAGTTGTATGTTGAAACAGCTTTAACACGAAGTTGGTCGACTGAAAATAATCCATAAAATGCTTACGTAAGATTGGGTGGGTTAAAACAAAGAAATGTTGGATATTTATTTATCTTTGGTATTCTCAAGCTCGTACATCATGAATAATGGTATATGAAAAGTTTTGCTACTTTTCTCCTGGAGAAATTGATTAATGGTTGACTTGATCATTTACTTTTTTGGTTTCTCGGCTTGCAGATGCAGCAGATGATTATAAAGGCACTCTTGTAAAATGAGAATAACAAAAAAATGAGATTTTTTTATTATTAAAGCTTGTACTTATTGAAAAGACTGTAAAATGAAGAACCATACCTATAAATTCAATTTATATTGATACTGAATCAAACGTTATCAATATTTATCTTGTGAAAGTTGGCGTATTTTCTTTTGAGTAGCTTGGTTTTTTAAATAATGGAAATGTTTTTGAGTTGGTTGGGATGCATTCATTATTTTGAGTACGAATTTGCTGATTTGGTACTGTGGATCATTTCGCAATCACAATTAGGTTGTGTGAGGTTTGCATGCACCAAGTAAAGTCCAGAGCAATTCCATATCGTGGTTCATTTGAGAACATTTTACTTTATAAGCTTATGATGATTTTTATTTCAAGTTCATTCACAATTTATGAAGAATTTATGAACATAGGATTGGAGTGATTAGTTAATTATCCCCACTTTTCAGAGTAAATGATCCAGAGGATCCCAAATAATTGGTGGAAGGGCCATCTTCAATGAGCCGATAATATCCAAAATGCCTTATGCGATACATTCCCGGTGTTTCATTTCCATTAAGGAACCAAGTAATCCCCGCAAGTTGCTTGGAATAATTCCAGAACATTCTGCAAATTTAGAAGTCAATAAGCAAATATTATCCGTAAAACCTTAAGTTTTTTTTACACAGTGTCAATATCTGCATCCGTGCGTTGCGTAACCCAAGAATTGGTTTGGCTCTGAAACAACTCCACCGTTAGAAATGTTCCTTTCCTCAGTGGAGAATTCCGTGGAGATCCCGCAATAAAGTGGACTTCAACTTTGCTATCATTTCCTAAAATGTATTCGGATTCCACTTGCAATACGACATCTCCAAACCATTGACCTTCTGGTGGTTGGGAATCCTCTCGGGAAGGAATGCTGGGCCGAACCATGTCCAGGAGACTGGGTGGTTCTTGGCCTTCTGGAATTTGATGGGAATTATCCTAAGAAAAAGTCAAGGTTAAGTTGAGAGACGGTTGTTTTGAAGTTTTCTTGTTTTTTTTACTTCGGCCAAAGCTTTATGCCATGTCCTCAAATAATGCTGTGAGTACGGGAAGCGTGTTTCTGCCATAAATTGTTGCCCCAGCCTCATATTTTTGTAGGTCGTACTCTTCCGGTGTGGCGACATAGTTAATGTAATTATTACTTAGACCTGCAAGAATAACTTTATTTCCGGTGGAAGATTCCACTGCATTTCGAACCCGGCGTCCGGCCATTGTCGTAAATTCTCCGGGTAGTCCAACAATATTTACTGGACCAAGCTGGAAAACTTGCACTTCTACCGTGGCCGGTGCCCAAGGCCAGGGTTCAAACATTTCTCCGGCGGCGAGGGCAACTATTTTTGGTCTGTACGTAAATTTACGATAAAAAAATTATGCAAAAATACGATCAAAATAATGAACAATGCTAAAGGAAGTTTACGAACTTTTGACATTCCACCATCTCCGCAGAAGGTTCTTTAATCAAATCCCGAATCGTTTCTAGCCAAGGCATCTCTACAGGATCCAGTTGAACGTAACCAAATCCCAAGGCAGGGCTACAAAGGGTCAGGTTTTCATTACCAACCTCAACCCGTACCGTGGCAGTGTCAACGTATTGATGGACCGAGGAGACAGGACCGGTTAGTTGAATGAAGTTTGTGACATTATTAAATATTTCTTTTGCTTTTCGCATTAATTTGTCCCCATTATTCTTTAGTTTTGCCATATCTTCGTCCAGTTCAATCCTACCCTCAGAAGGGTTATTATTTGGGGAGACGTCTCCCAAATTGGTGGAAGCAAATGCAGACACAAATTTGGACCCTGGAGCTGTGTTCATTTCCTTGTCAAACACAGTTGCGGCGTAGCCCGTGCTTTCTGAGCAGACTGCAAGATACATACGCAAATAGTGCAAATTTTCTGACAACCAATTTGAGACTGGAGTCTTACCAAGTGGATTTGTTTCTCTCTGATTAAATGAGAGAGGATGAAGAGGATACCAAGAAAATGCGCCGATTGGTATAGCTTCAACCGTCTCAAATTTTAGCATAATCATTTCCTTATCCACGGTGTATTCGTAGCGGTTCCGTTCCTCTTCCGGATTCATGTTGTATTGGTCCATGCGTCTGTTTTGGTTTGCATTCAGGAGTTCTCCACTTCCGTAGAGGACGTGGCCAGACACTAATGATGATGCGGCAGCGTCGATAGCTTCTGTGATGCCATTAACCGCAGCCCTGAGATAAAACACTTGAAAATTGGTCAGTCATTTTAAGATATTGGCGAATTACCCATTACCAATAAGTAATTGGATTGAATCCATAGGACTCAATGACCAAGTAGGAATAATACGTCATGAATCCTGACACTCCGCTATGGGTATGAGTGCCACTGATGAGAATATTGCTGGTGTTGAATTTATTGCCGTGTTTAACTGCCAGAGCTTTGACGACCTCAGACTTCATGGAGTGGTCAATCATTCCCATGTCGCAAGTCACGAAGGCGATGACATTTCCGGATGTTTCGGATTCCACGAGGAATGCCCGTGCGTATTGACGGGTGTGGATTCCAGCTCCGAGAGTGGGTCGGAGGTGTCCATTCTGAAGTTTAAATGCCATTGGGAAACTTGATGCGATTAATTTTGTGGAATTTTACCAAAACTACTCCTGCAGGTGGACCGGTTATGTCCGAAATTCCGACACCAATTCGGTATATTCCATTTTGGTCAGTTGCTAAAGTTAAAGGAAGAGAAAGGGCTAATATTAGAAATGTTGAAAAAGCAACAGACATTGAATAAAACGACTCCATGATAATATCCGAGGTGAAAGAAAGAGTTTTACAACACCCAAGGGCATTGAAATTGAATGGATGACTGAAACAATTTATTGCAGATTCAATAATCGATGTTTTGATAAGGACAAGATTACACTGTCCAGTGGTGCGAAACTCTCAAGTGATGAAACCATGATTGGTTGTGACATTTAATTGTAAGTAATTCACGCTGGCTGCTTGATTGCAAGGTTTATCTTCGGGCTGCCAATATTTTCGATAAGGCCGCAATTATGACTTTCGCAGTTTACAAAGTGGAAAGACTTGGCTTTTTGTTTTAATTACAAAATGAAAAATGCATCTGGTTTTTGTTCACCTTGTAGTAACTTACTCATTCGCGTTGTTTTGATTTTGAAGGCTACCTGTTAAATTAAAAATCCCGAACAAGAGCATTGTTTAATTGTAAATTATTTGCAGATTATACTTTTAGTATAAACATTCAATTTGTAGCCAGATATAATTTGCAACGTAAATGATTTACTTATATCAAAATATATTTACAAAAGTTAGTTATTTCCTGTTAAAAAATATAAACAGTGCAACTGTTAGATTGTTTAATTATGATGTAATTTGGGTCATTACACTTTAATAAGGGGCGTTTAATGAATGCATACAATGAGTTGATAATCAGGAATAATACTTTAGTTGTTTTAAACCTTTTGAATTAGTCTTTTCTCATGGTTCCTAATCACGCATTTCAACACAGATAGGTTTTCAGTTACATTTTGTTTTATTTTTAAAAAACAATAGCTTCGCAGACCACAGCAATGGAAAATTTGACAAAAATAAACGAAAATGAGAACATTTCCGATTTTTCAGATGACCCAAAATTAGCAAATAATCGAGAAAAACTCAGCAACGGACCTAGCCAAATTACGTTGCCATTGCAAAATTTCATGCTCAAGTCTTGCAATGCTGACACGATCGAAAATATTTGTCCAAATTTGGAAATCCATTCCGCCGATAGTCCCACAGCAAGGGCAAATTTGTTATCGAAACAACCTGTCAAGTGAGTTTAAAAAAACAAGTTTTACTCACTTATGGTTTAACCTAACAATATTTTGTCCAGTTTCTCTCACAATGAACTCGAGCAGGCTTCATCCCACTTAAAACAAATCCTGGCCCCACAGATAACTGCGAAAGATGGGAACCCGGAGAGGAATAAAAAGTGTGTAATTATCGCCCATGGATTCAACAGCTCCAAAGAGTATCAATGGGTTAAGGATCTT
>JAAXNX010001898.1:0-15579 GCA_036491905.1 Folsomia manolachei | reverse complement strand
CCGTCTGCCCGGACTGCTTCACAAAACTTCGTTGTGAAAGTGTAGCATTTTCTTAGAGATTCGAATTTGACTACTGGCTAATGAATAATAATGCGAGTAGAATTAAGAAGAGACATTCTCGATTCCAAATAAGGAAATTGGTACTGGAAGCAAACCTTTCTTAAAGACATAGGTTAGCTGGTTGTCACTCTATTCCTGGCAGGCAGAAGGCAAAGAAGGAGTAATTTATGGCTTATAAAATTCTGTTGTTTTTGCATTACGGGATTTAATTCACTTGCTCCGATTTCCCATTCCAAATTTTAATGAGTTTGCTACAGGATAGGATGGTGTCAGATGAGAAGAAAATGATAACATTGGAAATCGGTTTTAGTGCTTTGGTGTGTTTTTCCTTCCTGTTTCTTTTTCAGTATAGGGCATCTAATATCAAGTTAAATAGAAGTTGTCCAATTACCAGCACAACTTTTATAATAAAGTCTCATCACCCTCATTCATTTATACTCTCGCCAATATAAGTAATGCTTAGCATGCTCGTCTATAAAAGAAGAAATCGGAAGTTTTAACCAGAGTGTTCTAACTCTTCAAACCAATATCGTTTCGTACTAAGCTGCATTCTACATCCAAGTTTCCAATCTTACTCCGGTGCATTTTATGTCCCAGTAACAATGTTATTTATTACAGTTTTTATTTGGAAATACGACACCGTCACAGCTATTTATTTCTTCATGACAGAGTTATGGGGTGGCTGAAGCTAGAAATTGGAGCGAAGATTTCAGATGGGTCCCAGATTTAGACACAAATTAAGAAATTTTATGACTGACGGTTCCGATGATAAGAGCATAAATGCCACTTCACACTTTTCCCATCGCCAATAAACTTGTCAGTTGTTCGATATAGCATTCAAATTGCTTAGTTAAGAACAATTTCCAAAATGCTTGGTTGGTGTTAGGGTTGTAAGGGTGAAAATTTAAGCATGAAATGACAGGATCATGTTGAATAGATGTAATGTCAAAACGACAAAAATGCTGTTACTCTTACTTGAAGAAAACAGAAGGGGGCAACAATTGTCAATAAAAGACTCAAACCAGCGATAAAATAACTTTTCCTACGCCAAGTTCAATGAAATGGTTCTATTTGAATACACAATTGTGTTTTTATTATCCAGGTTATCGCTATACAGACACAATAATAAAAGGGCTGGTGGCATTGGTACAAAGGCAATTTTTGCTCGCACTTGAAAAACAATTTGTAGAGAAATACAGATTTTTACAAAGCAGTAAAAAATTGTTGTGTAGCAAACTGATTATAGAGATTCTTAAAACTGTACGTCTGACTACAATGGTTGATCTGAATTATTAGTTTAAGATAAGAACAATTGATATTTAGAAAAATAAATTAAAATACAAAAACAGTTTTATACTGAACTTTTAAAAGTGAAAGCGGAATTTGACTTATCAAACCTTGACAAAGTCTGTTACATATCAAAAACGAGATGTACTCAACTTTTACTCTATTCTGTTGTCTATCACTTCAAGTTGGAAAGTGTCTCTCAAGCAGAAAGATTGAATAGATTGATTTTATTAGATAGCTTGAATTCATAGATTTGATACTCTTTCGCCAGTTTATCTTGTTCCACTATCCTCCACAAGTGCGAAGGAATCTCAGCCTAAAGTTGACTCGTAAAGTGAAAGTCAGTTGAAGCCCAACTTCCATTTGCAGCCAACATTGGTTCCCAATGACGTACGAGGTGCATTTTTTAGTCGCAGAAATCGGTTGGATTGGAAGGAAACATCCTCATTCAAAATATCTACTTGTCCTAACCCAAGATGAATTTGAGATACCCTTGGGGATGAGTGCAGAAGAGGATTCAGAACATCCCAAACAGACACACCACCGTCTAAAGTCTCAACTTTTCATCTTCAAGTATTTGAACAGAAAACAGGGTGGTAGTGGTGATGGGTGAAAGTTTGTGGGGTTGAAGAAAGTAAGAAGAAAAGTGTGTTTGAGACTGAATCGTTGATCAAAGTGCGTAAATTCGTTTGATCGAAGAGGGTAGGTGGTTGTCTTTGAAAAGTGAAATGCTCTCCTGCTATACCACCACCATTACTTTGCTTGTCGGTTCCTAGGTCCGTCCCCCGTTCTGGGCTTAAGTTATAGCAAAGTTTATTACAGCACTTGTAGAGACAAGGGCATAAAGTAAACCTAGACCTAGACCTGAAAATCTGAAAGTAGCAGCGTCACGAAAATGTTATGTTGGCTGACTTGGTTTGTTTAGTTTGAAGGAATTTTTCAGTCAATACTTTTCTCGCCACTTCACGCTCGGTGAATGCATTGAGGTTTTTTGGTGAAATGGAATTTTTATTTGGGAAAGAAGAATTCTGCACTTGGATTGGATTTAGATTAGATTTCGAGGAGATCACTAACACGGCCAAGATCTAAAGTAATAGCATTCGAGTTCAGGCTGACTTGTGCGGAATCTCATCTCAAACCAGAGTAAAGCAAAACTTGGAGAGAAACTCCAAGCAAAGCAAGAAAGTAAAGTTTACTCAGTGTCCAGTCCTGTTGAAAGTCAATTTTGCGAAATGTAATGTGCGTGTGTCGCCTCAAGGCGTTAACATCAGAGTGGACACCAGCCAACCATACCACTCCGAGCGGTAGTAGAATATATTTAATGTCACGGACAAAGTTTTTTAGTGGTTTTCTAAAAGTTGTACGAAATTTTTTGTACACTCTGATTACCCACTACACTTTGCCTTTAACAACCCATTCTGAAATACAAGGCATGTCATCCAACCTCCTTAGACGATACTTTATTGTGTATGTTGCTTTGCAAAAGTTAAAAACTTTTGTAAGTGTCCCCTAAACTGAGGCCTAATCTTAAGTTTGTAAGAGCGAAAGGAATCATGCTTACAAATTACCCTGTTAGTGCAGACTAAAAATAATCTTTTGACTTGTAAACTTGAGTAAAAGTTTAGTTTGGTTGAGGAAGGCAAGTGTGTAATCTCCTAAAAAAAGTTAAGACAATGCAGCTGATGCAATGATGGGAGATTGGCACTCAGCAATTATTAGCAAAAGTTTGATCACACCTTGATAACTTTGCTTTCTTGACTATTGTTTAATTGTAGCTGCACTTTAAATGGTTTAGGATGGTGTTAATACTAAAACTTTGTTTTCTCTCATTTGTTCTACCGTTGTTTTTTCTACTGTTTGCACATTTTTAGAACTGTCTTTGCCGCCTGTAGGTAGACTTCATTTTATGCTGTCTTGCTTTCAAAGTTTGACCATACTACTTCCAAAGAAATGGATTCTCTGTACTTTGCTCTCTGTGGCAGTCATTATTTGAAACGAAACGACGGAATGACCATTTTCAAGAACAAGAAGTTGGACATGGGGGAGAGGGAATAAATTGCCCGGTGATGGCACATGGTGTTAATGATTCCACTTTGATATGGATAATGACCAAAGTTTCTCTGTCCACTTTCTTCTGGACAAAATTAACGATTGTGTGAGCCAAAAGCAAGATTGTATATATACTGCAGTATCTGTCTCCTCGTCCCATCACCAGCGACTTTTCTTGTCGCATTTATGACACAATCCTACATGACCATGTGAAGTCGTTATTTAAACATAGTGAAAACAAATAGAAGGCAGCGAATTCTTTGTCCAAGAATAACATTGTGAAATTATTTTCCAAGACAAAAACTCCCAACATACTCAGCACTCACACTGCAGAAAACAAATTGCTTCACAAAAGAACAAGTTTCGAGTTTCCCTGCAAAAGTAGAACTGCAACTGTGTAACATACACTTTTGACCTCCTCCATAAAGAGACAATGATAATTTGCCAGTCCAGCCTAATGACAACAACACCACTTAGATTAAGATTAGTTGTAGTTTGCCCAATAGCCCGTGTGGTCCATTGAGAGGTATTAAAATTACGTTATTTCACCACAATATAGCGACTACTGGCTTGCATTCGGCATTGGAATGGAATTGGGATTAAATTTAGCAAGAACTAAGCAAACCATGTTATGGCATAATCTACCAGCACGTGGGATACTTAAAGATATTCCACTACTGTATTTTGGCATATTTGATTCTCATGCAATAAGCTCTTGGCGTATCCCACGCGATTAAAGCAAAATGTAGAACATTTGGTGGCGTGGGTTAAGTAAGAGGCAAGTTGCTCATGGAACGGATGAACTTATTGCGAAGGCGAGTTAAGCAATAGCCCTTAATTACACGTTACGGCTAAGCACCGGTTGTAATTGATACCTTATTCTCCACAACTACACAACCATACCTTATCCTTACCTCTTTTACTTGGCTATTTCGAGCCCAAGACGGTGAAATTTCCTTTCTAAATGGGGTTGGATTATATTCCTTTGTTTCCTTTTGTTCGTTAGGATCTATCAGACGTGTCTTAATGCGAAGCATTATTACGACAAGGGAACTATCCAACCGGGCTGTTTGTTAATGCTGGTTTCCAGTACTTCTTGTGGTGGTTTCACCTGTAAAATAAAGCTCCAAATTCTACCACATTGCCATTCAAGGGCTTTTTAAATTCTACTTCTCCTTCTACTGATTCAGTTACAAACTCAGTATGGAAAAGAGGACATCACCAATATTTTATTTCGTACAGAGAAGTGAAGCGGTTTTGGAACTCAACTAGAGTGACCAAAACCACAAAACCATTTGTCAGCACCATTTGTATTAACAGACATGAATTTATTACCCGAGAGGCAAAAGGCAACCAGGTGGGATGAAATTCTTATTCATTATGGAGCGAATTATATGTGACAACTCTAACCACACCACACCAAAAGTGACTGAAGAGTGAGGGTAATGGGAAGGGGTTGAGAGCACTTAGCTTCACCATAACCAAATAACCGCTACCATGCCCGAACCACGCACTCAATAACAAAGGGCACGTTCTGTTTTTGCTGAAAAACATAAACATGTAAGAATTGTTAACGGTGTTGATTTTATGAACCCCAGCTCCGCAAAAGATATCACTTCAAAAATATTACAACCAACTTTTATTTAACACAGTCAACGAACCGGAAGCTATTTAAAATTCCGGATTTCTGGATATTTATTTACCAAACCAAATCGTAATGTAACAAGGAGTAATGGAAATGTGCATGTAATTTGTTTTCCAAGCATAAAGGGCAGGGTTGTTTCTGTTTATCAAGCGTAAAAACGAAATGACTTCTGGTACCGGTGGGTGGAAAAGGGCGCAGAAATAAAACGACTGTTGGAATGTTGGAAGTGTAGTTGGCTGGGTTAGTTGTCAGTTAGTGGTGGTGCTTGTGCGTATATGTTACGCAATAGGCTGTGTAACGGCAATGATCAAGTTTTATGTACCTCTTGCCACTGTTTTTGCTGTGGTAGAGAAATGTGTAGTTTTGGGTAGAAAAATAAAGATCATTAAGCATTTGAGTATTAATGAAGCAAAAAGAAAGTAAAGTCCTTATTTCCAGACTCTGCCCCTCCTGTCCCTATTTGTCTTCAGTCTTTTAAGTTAGTATTCGTTCGTGAAATGAGTGAGTTTCAATCTCTTGTCATGTCATTTAACTTCCCGTGAAAATATGGAAATCCCGTACATACAGTAATGTAGCTCGGTGCGTATTTATGTTGACTTGCTCAGACCACGGCTAAAGGTAACACAACAGATTATTGTTTTAAGCATCTGGAGCACAACCAACACTACACCACATTAACTAGTACTCAACTAACTCAAATTTACTCGTTTTAATACTTATTTTGGTGTGAAACATGTGTCATCTTCACTCGCCAACCAGGCGCCAGGAAAAGCTATTCATCCATTTTCATCATTCTCACCCCCAGCTCAAGTTCAAACTTTGTGAATGTCAAATGATCACTATTTGGGTTGTTGAGGATTGAAATATCTGTCTTTGTAAAATGTAGTAAAAAGGCATTCAAATAGAACGATGGGTCTTCTGCCTGGAATAGATTTAAATGAGTGAAATAACCATCTCACCCAACCACGGGTAATTGGTTCGCTGTCGGGGGTATCCGGTTTGTATGGAATGGAGCACAGCACAGCAAGATTCCATCTTCCATTCTGTCGCACGTTCAGCTCAGTTCATTCGTGATGGGGATTGAGATTCAAGCTTTGTATAACAGCTTGTTTTCGGTTGGCTTATCAGACAGAGTTAATGTTATCCAGGGAATTAATTGAAAGTTTACTCTTCCTCTTAATCGTCACCAACACCAATGTTCTATGGAGTTTCTGAGCTGGAATCAAAGTTCTGAATTTTGATTCATCCTGATTATTAAACCACTCTTGGCAGTGTAATGTAAACGAACATTTCTAAAAGCACTGGAAGTAGTTTATCCCGTTAGTTGTAATTTGGAGTGATGGTATGATGTCACACATGCGTGCGTGAAATGGATTACGTAAATGCATCTCGCATTAATCTAATTAACATCGACAACTTGACCCAGCCAATTCACATATTGCCTTGTTGACACGTTGGAAACGAATCAAGCAAGAAAAAAGTTGCGATCTGGGTTGGGTGGAACTTTGCTCTGGAAAGTTAGTATCTGAAGCACATTGGTACACAGTAGCAGATGGCTTGGTCGGGGTTATATTACCCTTTCTTTTAGGAAAAATGCAATTCGAAGCCTGTTGTCTTTGTTTGCTACCCAAATCCTGGCGAGGACCATTTTATTGTCACAAGTGTTGATCCGTACCCGACCCAATAACAACCCTGTGCCACACTCAAAACCAACTGCCGCAACTGTGCGTAGATAATCCGACAAACTAGATGTGCAAATAGTCATCCACTTACGCAATCTTGCGTTTTATTTTTGTGCATGCACAGAAAGGTACGGAACAGATTAGTGCCACTAGCCGTCCCCAAAAGAATATATCATTGTCAACAGATAAGCTTGGGTATATGGCAATCGCAAATAAATGTAGAAAAACGAAATGAGATGAAATGACAAGATGAACGCTGTAGAATTCAATTGTCCTTAAAGCTTTTGTTTTTATCACATGCAATTCTATTCTTATCCGATATCTCTGCACAAATATAGACAAAACAATCTGAAAACTAATTCAATTTGGAGTAAGTGCCTACTCGCTTTGCTGGAGTATTGAAAGGATTTTCATGGAATGTTTTTTGTTAGAACGGGATGGCGATCCACTTGGGCTTTCAGAAATTAGAATTTGTCGGAGAAAGTAACTTGGTCACAGCTCAATGCTTCTTTTCAGTTTATTTTTTTTAACTACCGTACACTGCTGGTATCATAGGATTTGTATAAAAATGGAATAAAGGTGAAAAAGTATTTAATAATGTGTTTTTTCAAAAAAATTAAAAATTATTAACCAAAAAATTTACAGCTGATATCGAAACCTTGACGAAGCAAGTATGATAGTATTTTGTACTACCCATTTCAATTGAACAATCTTTCAGACAACAAGCATAGTTGAAAATACTGTAAAAGTAGATAATCAACAAATTGGGGTCAACTTGTTAATCATTTGGCAATCTCTTTCGCAATTTTTAAATTGCGTTGTTTCACAGCAAAGTAAGCCATCTCAAAAATAGGTTGGCGATTCAAAAAGTAGTCCATATGCTATAAATACTCATTTCTCGCAACTTTTTGGAAACACGGAGCTTAGGGAAAGGAAAATTTACCAATTGACCAATTCCCATCCATTGTAAATGGCTGATGGATTACGTGAATGCTAACTAGCGCCCACCCGAATACTTTTTCCGTAGTTAACTGGAGCAGAGTTGGATAGGCGAAGTCTAAGTATTAAGAAAGGAGGGCTTAAAATTCTGTCAAATTTGACAAATGATGCAGCCAAACGTAAAAACCGTCATTGGAATGCAAATTAGTTCTTGATGCTCCTAATAATTCTGTAGCATGGCGAAAGCACACATCCCATCCGGGATTAAAATCTGATCCACATCAGCTCTACCATGCATTCATAAAAAGCTCCGACTTGTTTCCAGCCTATCAGCCAAGATGAATTTCTTTGAGTAGTGAAGTATTTTTTGACTGCATGAACAACGCCAAGTTTTATCCTTAGTTTTTTTCATATCAAGAAAGAATGTGTTCAAGTCGGGTGAATTTTGAGGCTGGCTGATAGATGAATGATGCTTTTTCTTTTCTGCAGATACTTCCTTGGCGATGTTATAAGTAGCTCGTTGCTGGTTGCCGTTGCCTGGTTTGACATTTGATTGAAAAAAGAAAAGTTTAACTTTGTGCTGCTGGAATAACTCAACTTTACTTGGAATTTTTGTTAATGGATGTTTGATTTTGGTTTCTGGATAATACACTGTATTGAACTCGAGTAATGACCAAAGTTTACGTAAACTTGTCACGGTGTTTTAACTTTCGATAAACGGATTGACTCTCACCAGCGTTTTTTAAACTTTTTCCGTCAATGTTATGCAACACGGTTTTTAGTTACGTTTTTTCAGGAGGAAATGCATTTGCCTCGTGGGTACCAAATATCGTGGAGTTAACTGAACAAGAAAACTTTTCTTGTTTGGTATACGACCAAAGTTTAAATTTACATTTGGCCTTTCATCTCCAAAATTCAAGAAATAGGAAGTGATGCATTAATGGGATTTTAAATAAGTAACGAGCCCACCAGACCTGCAGTATACTGCAATTCACTGTTACTTGAACGGAAGACGCCACCAACCCCACAAGGAACTTCCTCCCGGGTCTGAGTTGTCTCCTGTTGGATTCTTAGCGTCTAATTTCTACTAACTTTCCAAGACAGTCGCTTATGCTCCCCTTATTTTATTGAGCTCCTAATGAGGTTGTAATGGTTGTGGAATTCGTAAATTAGAAATATGCAAGACAGCTTTAGTTTAGGGTGGGAACGGATACAAAAACAGCAACTGCATTGCACAAAGAGAACATTTTGTATTTGCAGGGTGAGGATGGAAAACAAAGTTTGGAAAGGTTGTAGAAAATGTGCATCTATGTCATTGTGAAATTCTGTTCATTTCACGTTTGTTGTATTGTATCTTCAACAGAACAGGCTGTGAAGGAAACTTATTTATGTTGGAGGTCAACTTCGTAAATTAACACAGTCTCCAATAATTAACGAACTGGTAACTTTGCATGTAGTTCCGTACAAACGTTAGTCGCATTCTCCCGAGTTGCAAATGAAATAAACTTTGTTTCATTTCATTCTCCTTCTCCACAATCCGTTTTGTGAATCCGGGTTCATAATTAATTGGATGCAGTTCCACCAACCGGGGCTCACTTTCTCTTTCTCTCACCAACATAATTTGTGATCTGACTCTTATTCTCGGCGGGGTTCTCTTCTGATGTGATTTACTTATGAGCATAATGTGAAAATGTTCACCTCGTAAATCGGCATTTTGTCATGATTGTTCCGGAAGGAGTTCTGCTAAAGGATTTTATGTCTCATTAATGCACACATTTCAACGAAAATCCTTGTATTATCTCAACAATATAAATTTTATTTTCAATGCAGTCGGTTTCTCAAAGGGTTATTTTGTTTTTGTTTTTGCATTATCTTGCATGCCTTCGTTAGAAAGTCTATGAAATCAAATAATTTGTTTAGAGAAAACTGTAATTTAATTCCCAGTTTTGAAGTTTTTTGTACAACTTTCAAAACAAGGATACAAGTTTCATTTTATGACGCACAAAGTATTATTTACATACGTTCCTTGTTTGCAGTCCAAGCACATTTAGAATGGATCTGACTGAATGCAACATTGATTTGAAGATTTGACAGCAGAATAGAATGAAACCCACTCTCAACGAGGTGGAATTAATACTTCTCATTGAAATGAGGAGCAAGCATAACGACTTTGTGTTACCAGATTCCTTGCTACAAACCCAATTATATGTTCAAAAAGGTTTATTTACTTTCACTATATTCGAAGCATTAATTGTATTACCAAGTTGGATGTGCGAGAGTAGAGCGGATTGCAATACCACGACCATCATTTTATTACGTTCTTACTTGTTCATTTTCTCGAATTGAAATGAAGTTCCATGTAAGTCGATCTACTTCCCCTTCAAACTTTCAATCAAAATCCTGCTTACCACGTCCAATTCAACTGGTATTGAATTAAGTGAGCTGCACAGGAATGATAAGGTAATGTTTGACTGGTTGATTGTGGCATGTGGCTCAACTTTGGTGGGTGGATGGGTAATATTTTAGTGGCTGCATCAACTCAGTCTCACGTTGCAATTTGAAAATGTAACGGCATCTCTTCACTTCATAAAGGCATTTAATAAGATGAGTGGGAATGACTGGTTTAGCTGGAGCATATCTCACCCTTCGTGAGAGATATGGGTAAATAGACACGTTCTTCATTAAATGATGTGACAACTAAATGAGAGCTGGATTTCTGGTTGCTGTAGTTAATTTAATTTTTGTTGCATCGAGAGAGAGTCAATATGTTGAAGATGCAACGATGTCATGCACTAATTACTCTACAAGTAACTTCGTAAACATTCATGCTCGCTTATATGTGCCATTCTGGTTAGCGGGCCAATTATATACCGAAGAAACTTTGTGCAAAAAAATAAACTGTGAATGACTCTTGGTACTACAATTTATACAACACCGCATTACAATTATCAAATGTGGTTTTGAAATTTATTAAAATATAAGTATTTAATTTGCATGAACGCGTGTAAAATACTCACCTTGCAACGAGCCTATCTTCCAATCAAATTCAAACAAATAAAATTACTTCCGTTTTGTGAGACATTTTATAAAACTTGAAAAACGCCAGACAAAATTAGAATAATTTAATAGTGGAAATTTTACGGTTTAAAAGGTTTTTAGATGAAAAATTTCACCGGAAACGAGCGGATGGCGCACAGGAAGGCTTTCCTTACACAATGAACAACCATTAGGTACAATTATTATTCTTGTCTTGGGGTGGTGGCCCAGAATAAAACCGGAACGGAACATGAACCTCTCTTTATTAACTTTTAGGCGCTGCAGCATGTATATTAAAAACTTCGTAAGCGTAGTATTGCATCACGCATAATGGGAGTAATACGAGGAAGAATCAGATATGAATAAGAAATTCATTCTTCATTACTTTACATTTCTTGCTGCATTTCATGAAGCACACTTTCTCCCCTAGCCATCTCTCCAATTTCTCCTTGTCTTGAGAAAATTTCCCCATTACATTTACCCGAAAAGTACCTTTAACAAACTTTCTCTCTGTACTGCATCCCATTCCATTTCAACCCTTGAGTTGGAAGTCATGACGTGTAATGTAACGCGTGCTGGCTTGCCAGAGTTAGTAAAATGTAGTAAAAATGCAGTTCCGAATTTGTAATAGATATCAAAATTTGTGTAAGAGAAGAATCACGTAAGAGATGCACAATGTGAATTTCACATTCGCCTTCCAGAGTTAGTAAAATGTAGTAAAAATGCAGTTCCGAATTTGTAATAGATATCAAAATTTGTGTAAGAGAAGAATCACGTAAGAGATGCACAATGTGAATTTCACATTTGCTTTTCCGATTCAACGCCTCATTTTCTTTCCCACATCTCATGTTTGGAACCAGTCTCATGTGTTCTCATCCCGTCCATCGTCTTAGGAAATCCATCAGTTTGAAGAAAAGTTGGGGGATGTAGAACATCTCTTGGAGAGAGAAGAGTAAAATATCTCTATTGGGTTCGTTTACTTCTTACGAAGTTGGTAGTCTGGTGTGTATCTTCCGAGTACAGGAATCAGAATCGTTCGTATAAATCCTTCCATTTTACTTACGCAACACCGCCGTCATACAATGAGTAAAACATCTATATTGGGTTCGTTTACTTCTTACGAAGTTGGTAGTCTGGTGTGTATCTTCCGAGTACAGGAATCAGAATCGTTCGTATAAATCCTTCCATTTTACTTACGCAACACCGCCGTCATACAATGTTCAATTTGCCAAGAAGAGCAAGAGTATTAAAGCGTCAAGGACTTGGAGGGAGGCTGAAGGAGATGGAATAGTTGGTGGGTGGATGGGTGGAGGTAGTTTGTTCTTGCATCTGATAATATTATTTAACATACAATGGTTTTGAAGAGGGAAGTTTGTTAGTTTCTCCTACTCTCTGAGAGCAAATGCTCCCCTCAGATTATTAAGGAAGCAAGGAGCTTATTTAGACGCTTCTTAGATCGGGATGAGATATCTGATGAGAAACAGAAAATCTTTGGAGCAATATATCACAAGGCATTACACCCTCTTAATCTGACAGGTTATTAGGCAAAGTAGTTAGAAATTTCTTCAATTTTAGATAAAACCGGAGAAATTTTCAAATATCAGCAATATGCAGCC
Organism: Folsomia manolachei; assembly: GCA_036491905.1. Classification (NCBI taxonomy): domain Eukaryota; kingdom Metazoa; phylum Arthropoda; class Collembola; order Entomobryomorpha; family Isotomidae; genus Folsomia; species Folsomia manolachei. Next base: position 3,265 of record JAAXNX010001898.1, on the reverse strand, counting down.
CTAGAAGCTGACAGTTAAAGCAAGTCAAGACGGTGACAGTTTGCATTTTATTTACTATGTTAAAGTATCTAGCTGAAATGCATTATTAACTGGTGTAGTCTGGAATTTCACTGAATAATTTAATGAAATACATAATTTACGATTGAGGGATACCCTGTGAAACTATTATTGCCCCCGATGACAAATTACTGAAACACGGAGGAGTTTTTTATTGTGAGAAGCAGGCTAGACTGCCAAGAAATCAATAGGGTAATAAACCAAATTATTACTTTTACGTCGTATCCATCTTCAAAGCTTGAAGGAGAAGTGCTTTTGAAGGAGAATGACAATTTTCCTTTAATTTGTTATTAAAATCTAAAGCGAATTTCGGATTGGAATTTGTTATTAAACGTGCTCCCTTTTGTCGGAGTTATTACAAAATCCCGACACAATGTTTCGTATTCAATGTTCCCACAACAAATCTCTAGTTTTCTCGAATTTTTATTTAAATTGAAATTTTCAATCGATATTTTTCACCTAGTCTACAAAGTTTTACAAGCTTCTACTCTGTCCTACATCCTGCTTCTCCCTTCAATGCACATGAGCAGATTTGAGTGAAAAGGAAGGAAAATGTACATGTCAGCCAGAAATCAGAGCACTTTTTGCCCTAAAAATACAAAAGATATAATGTTTTTCGCACATCATTCGAAATGCATCAGAGTCCTTATCTATTACCTCAACAATTTTTCAGTTTCGGAATTGCCACTTTGCAAACCATTTCCTTCGTATTACAGGGAATCATCCTAGCCTCGATGTGCCATTATTCCTTGCTTTTCCTTTGCGACTTGGGGAAATCCCTTCAACTCAAAATCCAAAGTGAGTGTGGATGGGTGATGATGAATGTGAGTTTCATTGTTTGGCTGGGTTAAGCCAAAAGCTGTTGAGTTGGCACTTTGCCACATGTGGGACGATGGTTTGACGATTATCCGATCCGATACATGCATTAGAGCACGGGGCTCACAATTGCACAACATTAACCCATTACTTGCTTTGTTTGAAAACTACTCAGAGCAACTGGGTGGGTTGGACTGACACACAATGGAAATGGTTCAAATCTCTTGAGATGACGTTCTTCGCCGACGTGTGTGTGTGTTCCGAATTGGAAATAGGAGACAATTATGAGAAAGTTGCTGTTGGTTGACAAAATGGGGTTAGAAGGAACACAAAACTAAGCATATTACGACCGACAATATTGGTTTTCTAGCTGAAAAAAATGGTACAAACTATAGTACTTTTCAAATTGACGGAATTTGATTAAATAACCTAAAAATATTCAATCGCTCCAAAGATCAGTCTTTGGTAGAGTTAAACTGAAATTGGTATTACAATTTCCAAAATAGCAGTTGAAATACAATACAAAATTACATTACATTTTATTAGGTAAACAAATCCAGACTAGAATTCTACCCAAGAATAAAGAACTCTATTTATTTGTTTTTCCAATTTAACAATAATTCTTTTTCTATTACATTACAGACGGAGTTATCACACAACTTGCAGGAACTGTCCAATAAAGCCAAGCAAGGATCAGAATTCATTCAAAGATTGAAGACACAGTCCGAAAAAATCAATGTAAGTCCGCCTTCCTTCCTTCCTATTGTCTTGTTCTTTTTCGTCTGCTCGCAGAGATGGATGGATGAAGACGAAAAATTCATTCATTCTCTGAAGGAAAAGAAAGCACTTTCTTTCAAATGAAACAAGTCAAACCAAACTGTAGCAAACCTTTGCTCTCTTCGCAAATCACACTAATACATTATCCTGCTACATGCAATGTGATATTTTTCTGCTTTCTTCCCATCTCCCACTTTTGTTTACCTCCACTTTCTCCTTGAATCCAACTTGGATGGAGCATCACATCATTTTCATCCTGCTTTGCGTGGTAGATGGTGAAGAAAGTGATACAAACAAAGGAAGCTAACCAAATAAATACGAGAAGAGGAAAAGAAAACGGCTTGAAAAGAAAGTTGCTCACTCCACCGTCTGGCTTGTGCCTTGGGCAAAGCTCACAAATCTGGAGAAAGATCGGATGGCTTTCTTTCAGCAAGCAGCAGGGAATAGAAAGTCGACTTAAGACTGANGCTTTCTTTCAGCAAGCAGCAGGGAATAGAAAGTCGACTTAAGACTGAAGTGAGATTAGGATGAGACGAGGCTTTCACTTTCTCCTTTTCACTCATTCATGACCAGAAAGAAGGCTTTTGGCGGAATTTGAGTGTGTGACATGTGATTTTAGGAAAGTGCAATAAATGGAATGGTAGATATTTGATTATGAGTTGTGTGTGAGACGACGTGTGTTTTTTACATATTTTCCTTGTAATGTCGGAATTGTACATAAATCGTTTGAATTTAGTTGTGTCGTTTGAATTAAATACACAATTGGTCATTTTTGAAAAAATAGGGAATTAAGTACCCAGAAAAAGATATTAGAACAAAAGACTTGCCGCTGTATCGTAAGATAAAGATTAATCACTATGACATACAATACTCCACTTGCAATGTTGTCCTAATAACCGCCTATTACTCCAACTTCCAAGTGATCCGCAAAAGAGCGTATGAGAAATGACTGTAATCACAAAATCATCCAATATTTCACACAGCATAGACAAAAGAAAGCTTGCTACAATATGGAGTCGGAAGTGAAAGCTGTTAATGCCGATGCAATAGGATGAAACTTTCTCCGATCTGATCCTTATTTATTTCCAGCAAACCTAGAAGAGTTTCAGCTTAGTAGAAAGATAGACCATGAACCTCTTAAAACCCAATCTTTTTGTAACTACTTCAGAATAAATGTCACTTCATTAAAGCTGACCCCCGTCGGCATGAAATAGTACAGATGAAAATTTGAAAAACAACTAGCCTACAATACGTTTAAATAAAAAAGGTTGTTGAAGAAAGAAAGGAAAGGCAGTGCCGAAAGTATTAGCCATCAAGTTAATTCTGGAGATTACTTAAATTTAAAATTTAGTGGTGGACGTCATTAAAATGAAAAAATATGAATGAAAATTGTTTTAGTTGGAAGGGAAGTGTAAGCTGAATGCATACAAATTCTACAAAACTTGGGAACATATAAAAGATCCAGCTCAGTTACCAAGCATAATAATCGATATATAAATATCTACAGAATATTGTCATTAGTAGATTAATATATAAAAAATAATTGGACACGTTACGTCATTTTATGAACCACGGAAGAAGGTTGCGACATGTCAGTCCGTCTTTCGACGCAATA
>JAAXNX010001897.1:0-15580 GCA_036491905.1 Folsomia manolachei | reverse complement strand
TGAAAATAAATACGTAACTTCTCAAATTCGGAACTCCATTACAATTACAAACTCAAAAATTGTGGTGAGGCAGTTTGGGACTAGTCAGGCATCTCATAGAAATCCTTCCACCTAGCACCTGACACTGGTGTTGGGACGATGTGGGAATGTTGAACATTGGCAAATCTGATATCCGTCAGTGCCAAATTCCCATTGTTCGCCCATCCACTCCTTCTGGATAAGCACTTATACGGAGGAGGAGAGGCACAGTCTGGCAGCATTCGGCGCAAATGTGTCGTCGTCACAAGGATGTCACGGCCCTGTTCTGACCATCAGGGTTCACAAACCCAAAGTTTAAAGGACAAAGTATAAAGCAGTGGGTGGCAAGATCATTGTTGTTGTTTGGTTATCTCAACTCATTGTTATCACTACAAGGGAAAAGTAAGGGATTGATAAGGAGTGGCGTCCCTTGGTGGGTGGGACAGTATCAACATGGCCCGTCGCCCTGACCTTCCAGCCAGACCAATGCGTAAGAAGAAGTTTCTAATTGATATTTGATAACACACTTTTTATCGTTTCACTAAATAAAATATGTCAGTTTAATAATAATTCGTATTAAAATGGGTGTTTTTACAGTAAACTTGGGTGGTCTTGGTAGTGGGAGTGGTGTGGGATCGGACTTGAGTTCGAGGAAGAAACATTTGGGTTTAGATTTTGGTTCTATTCTTAAAGAAAATGAAAAGAAAAACTCAGAGACGGATAGGAAATTTGAGGAAATCATTAATCGGAGTGGAATGATTTCCATTAATGGCAAGGTGAGTGCATATTTCTCAAATTATCCTTTATGGGGGGATATTCTGGAAGGCGGATGGATAATTATGCTAATTTCTGGTACGTGTCATACAGATTTACAAGACTGAAATCGAGGAAATGGAGAACATTAGTGAACTTGGCAATGGTACCTCCGGTCAGGTTGTCAGAATGCTGCATAAACCTTCGAATTACACGGTTGCTGTTAAGGTACTATTTGTTTATTAGCTATTGGAAGATCTTTACGATTGAATGACATAATACAAATTTTGAATGTGCACTATTTATTTTATTGTAGCAAATGAGACGCTCCGGGAATCCTGATGAGAACAAAAGGATCATAATGGATCTTGAAGTGGTGCTGCAGTCTCAATGTCCATTTATTGTGCAGTGTTTGGGATATTTTATTACTGCCTCGGACGTTTGGATTTGTATGGAAATGATGCAGACGTGCATGGACAAACTTTTAAAGCGACTGAAGAAACCCATTCCAGAATCAATTTTAGGGAAAGTAGCAATGGCTACTGTCAAAGCGCTTAACTATCTTAAAGATAATCATGGTGTCATTCACAGGCGAGTGGCATTTCTTTCTGGTTGTGAAATATCCAGTTGGTTTGTACTAATTTTTACCACACTTATTATTTAGGGATGTGAAACCATCCAACATCCTTCTTGACGAGAAAGGGAATGTAAAGCTGTGTGACTTTGGAATATCTGGCCGTCTCGTGGATTCCAAAGCTCAAGACTCGTGGTGCTGGCTGTACGGGATACATGGCTGTAAGAACGGCTTCGAATTACTTTTTGGTTACAATTCCGTTAGGTGAACTCGTAACAATTCCTTTCTTCGTTTTTACAGCCGGAAAGAATTGATCCTGATCCATCAAATCCAAATTACGATATTCGAGCCGATGTTTGGAGTCTGGGAATAACGCTTGTTGAACTCGCCACTAGTAAATTTCCGTACGGGGACTGCCACACGGATTTTGAAGTTATGACAAAAATTCTCAGAGATTCTCCTCCTAGGTAAAATTTTAAAGTTAATTAATTCTTCAACTGCAAGTATTTGTATATAAATTATTAATTATTTAATCCTTACAGTCTACCCTCGGATATGAATTTTTCGGAAGAGTTTTGTAGTTTCGTCAATTTATGTCTTTTAAAGGATTTTAAACACAGACCGAAGTACAAAGTATTGTTGAGCCATCCCTTCATTAAACGAAGCGAACGCAGTGCTGTTGATGTCCGTACTTGGTATAACCTTGTTGTTCCACAAAAACATCCAGTATCCAATTCATTGTCCTTTCAATCAAATATTGGACGTCATTCCGGCCGTATGCTGAGAAGCTCAACTGCAGGCTCACCATCGCCCTCGGGATCCAACAGTTTTGTTACCACGCCAGGAGGTTCTCGTCCGAGTAGATATGAAGAATTTAATTTACCATCACCCAACTTGAGAACTCCAACACCCTCCACTACCCCTGGAACACCAAGTCCGAATACCTCCATCCCACCCGATCCTCCTCCGAGGTGAGTGAAAATTTTATTTTATTTGTTCATTTTTTTATTATTTTGTCAGTTTTGTCGTATTTTACATTTGACATTATACATGTCATGTGTTTTTAGACTCAGTCGAATGTCATCAGGGTCAGATGGTCTTCGAACTCCGACAAATAGCAGCAGCTCAAGTAGTGGAAATAACTTGACCAGTCCTAGCCCCACTTCAATATCCATGTCTAGCCCGTCGCCCGATGGGCCACCCCCACCGATAAGGAGGTATTTTTGCTCTCGCTTATTTTTTACTCCAGAACCGACAAGAAAACGGTTCTTTGAGTTGTCGCCTGATGGGCCACCCCCACCGATAAGGAGGTATTTTTGCTCTCGATTATTTTTTACTCCAGAACCGACAAGAAAACGGTTCTTTGAGTTTTCTCCCAATAATCACCATTATCACCAGTGAGATTTTAACAAACCGTAATAACTAACCTCGTAATCAACTCCAGTGTTATGATAACGCTGTTACCCTGCGCTTTTGCGATTACTTCTAAAATACATGTATAACATATTTAATTGACTTGAAGTTATCTTTACAACGTAATTTACTAAAACCTTCGCTATTTTTAATTATATTTTTAATCAAAATCAAACACTGGGATTTTACCTGCCCTATAACAATGGCAGTGCAATTTCAATTTCCGTTCTTTGCTCTTCTTGCATGATTGCATGGAATGATTCTGAAAGTTTTTGAATGTCTATGTCTTTAAACTTATTTTCATTTACGCATTAATTAAATTACGAACCTTGAAATTTCTAAAGCTTGCATAATTCAATTTTCAGAGAACAATTGCAACAATCTTGACTTTTATTTCCTTGCATGGATTCTTCTTCTAATGGAATGACTTAAAAATGCCAATGCAGGTTGGTGATTTACTTTCATCCATTTTAGGTTTATGCATAGCACGCACAGCAACTATTTATTATTACACGCATACATTTTTATTTTTATTTTTTGGTAATCTTTTGTTTATTTTTTTGTTATTCACTTACAGACTGCGTGCCGTGTTACTTTGTTACAACAGCAGTTGTTGAGTACTCAAGTAATCAACGCTTCAAATTATTATATTTTACCTCCCCAATCGCTATGAATTTATGGATTTGTTGTGAGCATCATTGATGATCATTAGTGCTAAGGAATAGTTCGATGAAAAAAACGAATCCATATTTAAAAGACAACGTTTGACGTCGCAAAACAATGGATACCAGAGGACTGGCTTGGCTTGACTGATTGATATAATATAATGACGCATAATAGTAAATTAAATAGTATTGTTAAAATACAATTCATGAATAACTGTTAGAAAACCCTATTACATGAAGTTCGACTATATTCTAATGATTATTCTTATTCCGTTGCCAGAATTGTATTTTGTTATTACATAATAATAATTATTATTATTATGGTTTTTTTGAAACGTGAAGTTTGATTGCATTAGGTATATTTTTAATATTTATAAAACAATTGCTATTTAGCACATAAATTTATTTTGGGACAAATAACGGACAGCCGCTCAATTGGATTGTAGAATTCATTCTGTATTCCTTTTCATGATTTCCACACTGTGTTATTTTTTGTAATCGAAAGTATTAATGAAATAGCGTATGGTAAACTTGAATTTAAAAACTTGACATGATTATCTATGTCAAAAAATATCAATTTAAGAAAGTCAATTTCTGTCAACTCTGAAAGCAGATATAATTTAGCAATACCGAGTTAGAATGACCAGGGTGAACCTGTCCATAAATATAGTTCAACAATTATAATGTCCAATATTGGAAAAACAAACATAAGTCACAAGTCTTAAAATTAAGGTTAAAAATTGTTTTAAGATAGCAATACCGAGTTAGGATGACCAGGGTGAACCTGTCCATAAATATAGTTCAACAATTATAATGTCCAATATTGGAAAAACAAACATAAGTCACAAGTCTTAAAATTAAGGTTAAAAATTGTTTTAAGATATTGATGTGTAATGTCCGTTTCGCATATCGCAAACGCAAATAATCTAAAACCTCTAAACCTTACCAACTCTAGAATAATCTACCTAAGGGATCGCTTTGGTACAATATGCCACATTTATTTATCATAACCAGAGTTATCAACTGTTCGAAGTGAAATTTGTCATTGGAAATGCGTGTAACTGCCAACGAGACAACCAAAATCGTTTTTCGTATGCGATCGAAAAAATACTAGAACCCAGAACTTTGCAAAAATATGCAAGTAATGTTAATTTCTGTATGAATAACGATATAATATTTGTATTAATTAGTCCTAACCATTACCAATCGAGAAGAAATCGGAAAACCATCTGCTAATAACTAGAAAGTAAATTACTGAATTGTTTTGTTATTATTGGATTAGTTGGTCTTGGGATTCTTAGTGGCAAACCCAACGATGAATTGTCGTCGATAATTATAAAACTGTTAATGTAATTCCTGAATACTTTCCCATACGTGGACATTTTTATTATGACGATTGAGCCATTATTTTTTATAGTAATGTTCATGAAAATTGTGACGAGATCATGTAAAACATGATAGAAATAGTAATATGCTGAATAATTAAGACGATTCCTTGTTTATCCATTGCCATTATATCATGATGATGTGTCAAAAATATCATGCTTGTTAAAAAAATAGAGTTATGCTCGGATCGAGTTCAAATTTTAAATTCTGGAGAATAAAACAATGTTGAACATAAGCAAATCGTGAACATTTTATTTTATTTTACTGGATTCTTTATTCACCAATTCTCAATCAAATAAATAAATGTCACAGGACGAGATTACATAAAATTTATCAGGGAATGCAACAACGCATATGAAAATATAAAGACTTGCCACAATTCTAATTCTAATCAATTAGTTGCTCCCTGTGTTTTTTTAAATAATGCAATTTTACTAATACAAGTTTCTACAAATTTCTGATAAAGTAAAGCTGCATGAATGCAAACAGTATTATTTAGCAACATTTGCCATCTCCACATTTGCAATCCGTACACTTGCAAACCCCCCCNGTTTCTACAAATTTCTGATAAAGTAAAGCTGCATGAATGCAAACAGTATTATTTAGCAACATTTGCCATCTCCACATTTGCAATCCGTACACTTGCAAACCCCCCCTGATTTACAGCCACACCCAGCCCCACCCACAGCGGAAGATCCTAGTTCTGCGCATTTGCAGCTTGACCCACACGAGCACGGCCCACCAGACTAATAATTTATCAATTAGAAAACAATTACATGGTGAATGATAACTCATTTATTTGAATTTATCCAAAATGATTCTTGCTTCACCTTGCATTTACAGCACTGTAATAAAAATTAGGAAAAAAAACAATTTTATTGGCGAATCACAACTTTATTCATTTGAATTTATCTAAAATTATCTATGTTTTACCTTGCAATTGTCTCCGCAACTGCACGAACCCCCAGACGCGCACATACATGGGCTGACGCACTTCAAAAATAAAAATATAATAATTAATTTGTTCGAATAAAATAAAATGCCAAAAATTATCAAAAATTGTAGATAAAATCCCACCTTGCAATTGTCTCCGCAAGAGCAGCTACCGCCAGTTTTACATCCACAGTGAGCTATTTTATAAAAAACAAAGTCAAATTAGTTAATTCAAGAATTATCTCGTACTATGAAATTTCAAAACGGCGTAATTATAAACTTACAAGTTGCAGGATCCATATTGATGAGCGTAAATGTAATCCGTAAGTGATGTCAAAGAGGGTGGAATGAATTTACTGGAAATTACAAAAGTTGGATAATTTAGTTTTATAAAATCCGTCCAAGCAAATGTATCTATTACGTGATAAATTTTAGGATGAACTGAACATACCCAAAAATCCTTCCTCAAAAGACTGCTCAGCTCTTCTCTGATTCTGTAACAGATTGAAAAAGAATACGCCCAATTATTTAGTTGAGAGACTCTGGCACCAGTTCCAAGAAGTACAACAATGTGAACAGAGGAAGGGCTACAATACAACAATAAACTTATGCAAATTTTCACTTACTCAATATGTTGATGTTGTAGCCTACAACTTGTAGGATTGTAATTGAATGCGTGGTTGGTTGAATATTTTGTGGTGTATGTGATGTTCTCTGCATTTAAGAGGACGGAAGAGTGGGTTCGTGTTCAGAAAAAGTAGTGCCGTGCGGAAAAGGCAAAGCCGCCTCTAAATTGAAAATTTTGCAGACGGCTCAATCTTCTAGGGACCAATCAACGTTTAGTTTGTGGTCCATGGGTAAAGGGTCGTGTGGAGTGGTTAAAATTCTGGATCCTTCTCATGGAAGGATTGACGATTTACGATGGATGCACGTATGCGTATAAGACACTATAGGATAAGCTATATATTACATACGTATTAGTACTGCATCGTTTAGTGATAGCGATATTTTTACGTTGGGTCATTCATCAATGGAATTGTAAACAAATTGGTTTATGACTGAGAGGGGTGGTTTATTACTTTGTTTGTACTGTGAAACTCAAACAAACTGATGACGAACAGATCGAAGGAGTAGCTTCAGCATGTTTAGCAACGTTTCTAACCTTTTTCCAATGTGAAACGTTTCTAATGTTTTCCCAACGTTATTGCAACGGTTCTAATTGGTACTCCACATGACCCTATGCTATTTGAAAATATGGTGACCTGTGGCCTATCCTAGGTCGGAAACGCGTGACCTGTCGACAAATCCAAATAGCACCAAGATGCCATGGAGGGTTTCATATCCGAAGTCAGACTTGAAGAATGTTAAACCGTTTAAAGTTATGGATATGAAAACGGACGGACGGACAAAGCGGTCACATAAGTCGCTCAAGCTACTAGTGAACGGGGGGCTGCTAGCACTTACTGGAGTGAAAACGTACAAGCGACAAGTTGCAATCCCATAATACCAATTTTTGGACTGCATCTAATGCAGTCTGCATTAGATGCGTAAAAAGTACGAGAGAGGCAGATTGAGACTTAGTGAATCATAATTTGTTTTGATGACTCAGTTCTCAGTTACTTCAATGGTCTCAATCTGCCTCGTCATTTTACGCATTTAGTCCATCGTCGCAGTTAAAAACGCTGGCTACAGAATTTTAGCGATTCACAACTTGGCCATTCCAGCATCTTGTGAATCGTTTAGTTTTAGGAATTTAATTATGATTGACAGTATTTATTTACAAGTCTGCATTTCAGGAATAAACAATTCTGTCAAATAAAATTTATTTCCAAACTTTCCACTAAAATTAAAATCCCATTTTTCTCAACCCAATACTTTCAAGTTTTCTTAAGTTCGTATCCCATAATTGGATCACCACAATAAATCAGTATCTGTCCTTTCTCGAGTTGTGATATTAGTCACAGAATATCCAAGGTAGTCTGGTGGAGGTTTCTTGAAATAATATTTTTGTGGGGGGTAGAGCCAGTACACCCATCCAATTGAGAACGGGATGAGGCCGAAAACTATTCAATTAAATTTCAAGTTTACGAATATTAAATCCCAATCAATCAGGAAATATACGAGAACCCAATTAGATATTACTGCTTATTACCTAATGCGAAAAGAAAAGTTTGAAAATTTAAGGTTGGGCTGACCCAGAACAGCGCTCGAGACAATATGGAGTTGGTTTCATCCGGGACAAGTGTGTCACCTTTTTCGACGAGTCCATCGTCCATCTGAGACATTTTTGCACTTTCCACGGAAAACAGGGATGATGAGCAAAGGGCAAGAATTACAAATATTATACGACGACCACAACTTTCAGCAGGACCCATTATTAAAAATATATATTTCTTGAGAGATTGCGAATTGGAAGTATTTTCAGAGTGTTATAAGATGAGATATTTTAGCTCCGTGTTGCAAACATACACTGTATAGTCGAAGAGTTGTCGTAATGTATTACAACGCAACTTATTATGCATCACCTACATTTAAACTACTCCATTATAACTGTGGATGCATTCGATGGATTTGAGAATAGCATATATTCAATATTATTTTTTTTACTTTGCTAAGAAAATTAAAATAGAAAAAGATAAATTCCAATCCGTTTGTATTTGACTCGAGCCCTAGTAATAGCAAACCAAATGTACACAATTATTGAGTTGAGTGCAATAAAATTACACAACGATTTCCAGGTTATACGGCGAAATACTAGCCAACCCCGTGATTTTTACCTTAGTCCATCTGTTGCAAACATACACTGTATAGTCGAAGAGTTGTCGTAATGTATTACAACGCAACTTATTATGCATCACCTACATTTAAACTACTCCATTATAACTGTGGATGTATTCGATGGATTTGAGAATAGCATATATTCAATATTATGATTTTTTACTTTGCTAAGAAAATTAAAATAGAAAAAGATAAATTCCAATCCGTTTACTAGACATGTTTTGAAGTATTTGACTCGAGCCCTAGTAATAGCAAACCAAATGTACACAATTATTGAGTTGAGTGCAATAAAATTACACAACGATTTCCAGGTTCTGCGGCGAAATACTAGCCAACCCCGTGATTTTTACCTTAGTCCATCAAAGAAATGCAAACATATAAAATATACCAGAGCTCACAATAAGTAGAGCAAGTCAGTATGCGATTTGCAACTAAGACAAAAAACTTGATACACAAAAACCCTCCACGTACCAGAGAGCAAATACGGAAGAAGAGATGTTTGTATTTGTTTTAATACGACTGAAATGGGACACAAACACGGTTTATGAACACTAGCTTGAGGTAGCTTTAAGTGTGTGTTAGGCGTCATCCGGAAATATTTGCATTTGTCCAGTCCATGTTCGGATAGAGATTGAGAAAATCATGACAAATCAAACAAAATGATGGCTTTTTATTTGTGTCATTCGACATTCGTTACAAATATGGTACAAAAGTGACATCACACCGAGGAAGACATTGATCGGTTTATTTGTTTTAATACGACTGAAATGGGACACAAACACGGTTTATGAACACTAGCTTGAGGTAGCTTTAAGTGTGTGGTAGGCGTCATCCGGAAATATTTGCATTTGTCCAGTCCATGTTCAGATAGAGATTGAGAAAATCAAACAAAATGATGGCTTTTATTTGTGTCACTCATGCAGTATTCGACATTCGTTACAAAATATGATACAAAAGTGACATCACACCGAGAAAGACACTAGTCGGTTATGTATCCCTTCAACTTTGGTTTTCAGCCTCAGTTACCGTTTGAATTTGGCCAGGGACGGAAATAAGCTTTGTACTGTGTTAATTTTTCAAACTTGTCGGAATGGCACCCCCAGAGCTGGGGTCGCAAAGTGAAGACTCCCAACCAGAACCCAGTCCTTTGGAATATATTGAAAAATCCTTGAGAACCCTGCAACAAAATACACTCAAAATTAAGAAAAGAAATGATGAAATCATTAAAACGATCCGTGGCCCAAATCCTATTTCTTCTTCAACCCCTCGTGGATGGAAAGGGTCTCCTATTGATGTTCCTTCTCCACCTCCATCAACTAAGTTATCCCAGTCATCATCGCAAAAGAGAACACCATCTCGAGCCATGCTTAACGTGGATGTGGAAAAAATCCTTGCAGAAAGTTCCAAACTGAAGGAGAAAATTAATGAGACCTTTCGACAGAGTGAAAAGACGAGAGAGGAAAATCAAAAGTATTTGGAAAATCTTAGGAAAGAAAGTCTCCAATTACAGATGGAAAGCCTTGCTCCAAAAACTTTTTCAGGGAAAGTGGGACTAGGTAAAGTCATACTCATACTTTAGTATTCATTTTTTAACAATGCATATGACCACGCATTTTCAGCATCATCTCACAGCATGGGTCATCACGTCGGGATTTTCAGCAGCATAAAAACTGCATTCAAGAAGCTCGGTGGAGACAGCGACACCGTTTTGAAAGCTAAGGAACAAGTAGAGCATCTTCATTTATTGGCCCCAGTATCCGAAGCCAAATCAGGTACTCAGAATGTTCCCATTCAACTTTATCCTCTATCACTCGAGGAAACTGACTCCCAGCCCAATTTGCCTCCTCCCATCAAACCACGAGTCAAGCGTCCACCACCCCCACCACCACCCCAAACGTTGTCGGCAATTGAGCCATTCACTGCACAAAATTTAGTGCCTGACCCACGTCCTTGTCCCCGTATCCGTCGCCCCCAAATGCCTCCACCTCCACAACCTCCTGCAGCCGTCCTTCAACTTGAAGACTTTAAAAAAATGTATGAAAATCAGCCATCCGATGAGGAAACAACTTTAAACCGTCCCATCCCGAAACCTCGAGCTACACTTCAAAGTTCTCAGAGTTACGAGTCCTCATCAGAATCAGAGTTTGAATACATTTCAGCACCATTGTTGATTCTGACAATGCCTGCAGTAGACTCTGATGAGTCTTTCGCTTCAATTCCTGAAGCTACGATTCCCTCGAACGAACTAGAAATTGATAAACCCGTTAAACCTGCAAGATTCCAAAAAAACTCTCAGTCAACAATACCCGTACCGAAGCACTACATGAAATCCAAGGTGGGTGAAGAACGTCAAGCTCCCCAGCCATCCCTACAAAAGAATCCAAGGCAGAAAATTAGAGCTGCCAGTCCTCCTCCTCCATCCTCGCTGCAAATGAGCTCCAGAAAAGTATCTTCCGGAGAATCTGAGACGCTGTCCTATTTATCGGAAGAAGATCCTGGAACGGCCCCCGAGAGTTCCACTGAAAACTTGACGATGGTCAACCTCCAAAATTGTCCGTCTGACAAAGAGAAAGTTGATTTATCCCAACCAGAGACGACCTCTCGAACATCCGCACTACAACTTGGAGTCACCGTTGAACCAATTGAGATCCCTATTCGACCTTGGGTTGAACAAGAATCAGCAACGAATCGTATTATTTCGGCGTCTCCATTCCATTGTCCAGAAACCGACTCCAATTGCACCGTTACAGAGGAGAAAGTGTCACATTCTATTAATGAACATGAACTGGATATGGATCAAAAAATAGAAAAAGAATTTTCCTTTCTGGACGAAATCAACGAGAATGCTAATTCTGTATTTCCTGAAAATACCGTGGATTCTGGGAACACGATTGAAAAAACTTGCCTTTACTTCCGCATGGCAGATGAAGTCACGGAATCCACGGTTGACATTGCCGCCGACATTCCAAGTCCCTTAAGGATTTACCCCAAGATTGAAACCGTTGAAGAATTTTCTGTCCTGGAGGAATCTTTGGATTCAAATAATCAAGTCACTGCATCAATTACGACACCAGATTTATCCCCAATCCTACCAACTAGAGTCGACCACCCTATAGACTCCCTGCCATTTATTCCTTCTCCACCCCCAGTAGCCCCACCACCTCCACCTCCAATGCAGCAACCGTCAACTTTGGAGGGAGGCACGTCTTTTTCTTCATTGCCAGTACTGCCTCTGGACGACAAGAGATTTAAGCGTTCCGTATTCCACACCATTCACGCTTTGAAACCAATTCATTTGCAGTTGGACCAGAATTTTATTCAAGAAAATTTCATGAGGATTGAATCACCGGAAAATGGCATTGATAAATTAATACTTTATTTAAATAATCAGTTACAAATGCATTAGTTATTAATCTCATTTGTCTCGTTATTAAATGGTTTTTTCAGAAAACAGGAGACTCAGTCTTGCGTGTAGACAAAATCAGTTAGAAGCTAGCAATGCTGACCCCATCAACTTACTGAGCTTGAAATTAAAACAAGCCATTGGTATAAAAACGAAGTTATTAGTCGCATTGTATAAACTATTGGAATTCAATACGGTTGCTTAAATTTTGATGTTGCAGAAATTGGATCGCGAAACATTAAGCAGAAGGAGAATTCTATTATTATTGATGCTGTTAGAACCATAAATTCAGAAAATATGGACACGGACGATGTACAAGTTTTACTGCAAATGATCCCGAAAGAAAATGAGGTAATCTGCTTATTGTGTATTATGATAGGAATGTATTTGTACTTATGCGTTGACTTTATAGGGAGACACCTTCGCTAAATTGGATGACAAGCAATGTAGCAAATTACCAGAAGGCTACAAGATTATGAAGTGCTTAGTAAAAATTCCTCGTCTGAACAAAAAACTGAATGCAATCAACTTTCTCCTAAACTTTCCTGATAGTATTAAATGCATCAAAGCACGAATGGAGACATTACAAAATGCAGTCAAATCTGTTAAGGATTCTGAGAATTTTGTTAAAATCCTTCAAGTTGTTTTAGCTGTTGTTAATCAATTTGGAAAGGAAATCAAAGGATTTCAAATTCAGGTTGAATTTTACATTGCTTTTAAAGAAATCGTAATTTCACAAAATTGGTGCCATTGTGCTTTGTGTTTGCAGAGCCTTGAAAGATTAGCAAGAAAAAAGTCGTCCAAATCCGGGGTTCCTTTATTGAACTACATTGTTAAGCAAGTGAGTGAGAATATGCCGAAAGACACAGTTCACTTCTATGAGGATTTCCAATGCATTGAAGAAGCTTCAAAAATATCTCTGACGGAAGCTAACAAAGTTTTTAAAGAACTAGAAAATGAAATCTGTAGTATTCAAATGGAAATATTGGCCACTGGGCAGGATTTCGTGGAAGAAGAGATAGAAATTGTAAACATTTTAAACAGTTGTTTATTGTTTGCAGAGCCTTGAAAGATTAGCAAGAAAAAAGTCGTCCAAATCCGGGGTTCCTTTATTGAACTACATTGTTAAGCAAGTGAGTGAGAATATGCCGAAGGACACAGTTCACTTCTATGAGGATTTCCAATGCATTGAAGAAGCTTCAAAAATATCTTTGCCTGAAGCTAAAAAAGTGTTTAAAGAGCTAGAAGATGAAATTCGTAGTACTCAAATGGAAATATTGGCCACTGGGCAGGATTTCGTGGAAGAAGAGATAGAAATTGTAAACATTTTAAACAGTTGTTTATGAAATATTTCTTTCAGATGCACTTTTGCAAATTCATACTATTGTATTTGTATAGCGTTCCAGTTTGGAGAAAGCACAGTCCAATATTGAAAATATTCGTGTAGAGCTTCAAGAAATATCCGAAATCTGGATAAACACAGTTCGGAGCTTGAAGGAGTTGGCAGAATTTTTTGGAATGTTTAACACACAGGAAGATGAGCTCTTGGATTTTTTTCATACGATTCAGCACTTTGTGACAGATTTCAAGCAAGCTCTGATGGCCAATGAAAGAATGTTTTGGACCGTATCTGAACCACAGGTAAGTTTACTTATAGCTTGTAATTAGTAGTAATTACTGATATGGTCTATAATACTTATATGGTCTACAATACTTATTGTTAGACAGTGCTGATATTGCAACAACTAATTCCAACTATAATTTGCTCATTAAAAGGTGTGCAGCAGTACCGGCGTCAACATGAGGAAAAAAAGTTTGTCTCCATCATCCAACGAAAGTGGAGGTGAGGACATGGATAAAAAAATGAGACGACGACAGAGCCTCGGACCGACGACTTGTCAAATGATGCAACATTTAGGGGAAGAAAGTGGTCAGCCACAGGATTTTGTGAATGCCATAACAGAGTTTGTGACGCCCAGATCTCCACCCAAAAACCAAGAGGAAGTGACGGACGGAAAAAATCGCCAACGGAAAAAAATAAGAAAGTCACAGAATTTTGGCAACATTAAAATCCAGAGAGAACGGGAACGTCAGTAAATTAAAGTTTTAAATGTCGAGTTTAATTTTGGATTTATTTATTATCCCATAAAGATTGAATTAAATAAAATCAATAAAATGCGTGTATCACAAAAACATCTTACAAAATATTTTCATAAATGTTGATGCAGTTATAAAGAGGATACTCCTGAAATGATCTATACTCCCTCGTTAACTTTCGTTAACTTTCATAAAACTGAACATTTATGTTTATAATAATTATTACAATATTTTATTATATTACTTTGGTTTACTGGAAGCTTCCGTTTTAATAAGCAATTAGAATTAACCTTTAATATTTCGAATACTAAACAAACAAATATTTTGTAAAAATTGAAAATCAGAATCCGTATTCGGCACGAGGCCCCTTAGTTTTGACGGTTGGGCACCCTATTAAGACAACAATTCCCTTAAATTATGCACGCTTATTAAAAATGTATTACAAATTGTAACTTACAATTATTCCAGAAGCGTTTCTTTCCCTTCTCCTGGGTCCACCGTAGCATTTTGACACCTTCGTCAATATCTTTTTTCATCTTGGCATTTTCGGATTGGAGTGTTGCAATAATCAACCGGAGCTTGGTGTTTTGCTGTTTAAGTTCTACTTTTAGCCGATTATTTTCATTTTTAAATTGATCAAGAGAATCCCGAAATTCTCTGTTTTGTACGAGGAGTTGTTCAACATCCTGGCTCATTTCTTTGTTCTTTTGAACTAACAATTGAAGTTGCTGCTCCAAGCTGGAATTTTCATCCTGCAACTTACGGTTTTCCTAAAATTCAGAAATTTGTTTTATTTACTGAAATTACGACAATATGTAAAAAAAATTGATTAAACTATTTACAAAAAAACGAGTTGAATACCTTTATAATGGTGTCATTTTGGGTTTCGATATGATTCGTGATCTTTGTAATGACGGTCAAAAGTTTGTGGATTTCTTTTAATTCTCCAGAATCCCCACAACAATCTTTGTGAAATCTGTCGGAAATTGATGATCGTGACATTTTTAATTAGCAATAGCGAATAATTATATGAATGATGTTTCTAAACGTTGTCGGAATAAACTGGCTTAAAATATCGATCAGTTTGATATCAAATATCATATTGATATTATTCAGTATTATCGGTACCTTTCTTTGCTTTCTAACCAGGAAGTCGGAAGTTGGAAACCTGCATATAACGTTATTTGTTTGTATATTTCATATTGTTTGCAGTCCCGTTGACAGAGAATGTGAATGACACAAAGCAAACTTTGCATATCACATCGAACGAGAGTAGAAAATCAGTCAATGAACCGCGTATATTATGACAATGATAAGCAAAATTGTGACAATTGTATTATGAAAAGAACAATTTATGCTGTTGTGTCATGTCTTCTTTAAACAAGGCAAATTTAAAATTCAATTAATTCCTGAACTAATATTAAATTTTCTTTGCATAGACTTTGTTCATTTCAAATACACGCAGTCTTTCGTAGTGGTAAGTTAAGCAAATTAAAATGCCATATTTTATTATTATATCTGAAAATTAATACTTATATTAATGATATTCTATTTTTTAAT
>JAAXNX010001896.1:0-15584 GCA_036491905.1 Folsomia manolachei | reverse complement strand
TGCATATGTGACTGAAATGCCTTGTTTTCATGTTTTTAAAAGCGAATCAACGGTCGAATCTTAAGTCTGTTTTTTTAAACTTATTTTATTCTCCTTTATTTTTTGTATCCTCAAATAAAAAAGTATAATCCTCGGCTCGCAATAATGGACAATTTTCTCAAGTAAAACAACATAATATTTTATTTTGTGATTTTATAAATTCGTCATGCCATTAATTGATTCTTTTTTTAGGTATCTTTGTCATTTTATCCTGGAATATCCCACAATTAGTTCTATTACAAATTTGAAGATTTCACACATGTATCACACATTTTCTACGGTATCACTGTAAAGTAGGGACAACCACGTTATATAGCATTTTTAATTAGGAAGCCCGGCTTTCAATTTCAACCAAAGCAACCCGGGATTCAGAGCTGATTAAAAAAAATTATATTTTAGAAGCACGCCAAGTTTCGTGCTTTAGCTTTAACGGGCGGAACGGAGGCGGATTTAACCTTGAATTGGACGAATCAAGCTTCACCACATCGCATTCTATTTTCGTCTCAAAACCAACTCGGGAGAAGTTTGCAAGGTTCTTAGACAAATTGTTGCATTACTCACTCGGATGGATTAGCGATTGGCATTTGAAACATATTCTCCAGTTTGGTAAACGTATTTGTCAAACTGTAGTCTAAAAAATTCCGTTTTTGATCCCGTATCAAAAGTTTTCTACAGAATCCATGAGAATGTTGCCTCAAAATATTTTATCTTTAGTCAATCTCTTTGGCGTCTGCACATTTCAAATATTCCGAAACCGTTCGGCTGATCTACTCTCCACATCTTTGGCGAATCACCTAATTCTGACTCAGAGCAATCCATTGATATTGGAAAACTTGGAGGACAAAAGTTTCAAAAATCATCGCTACTCTTTAATGCCAATAACGGACGATAGAAATACCCCTGCCAGCCAGCTTTTTAAGCTCCGCATCAAAGGGAATCGTTCTGCTTCCAATAAGATGTTACTTGCCAGGCAAAGAAAGCAACACAACTTTCCCCAAACCCGATCTAAGCATCCGGCAAAACACTGCGGTGAGAACAAACCCTGGGAAACTTGACGTGGAGCAAGTTAGCCAACCTTCTCCAAGGAAGGCAACTATTTTATTATTGCACTCCTTGAAAAATTGTGGCCTTCCTGGAAGTTAATTAATAAGTGATGAAACAATTTTTGGTTCAAGTTAATCTCCTGATATTATATTGCTATGTGTCATCATCTCCCGTAGTTGATGTCACATTTAACCAGTTAACGAATCTCGTGGTTAATCATCTCCTCGTATTTGTGGCGTATTGTAAGTTAATCATTTTATTACACAGCCAAAAAAGACAGCTTCGAAACCATAACATGATATTTCTTCCCAGACAGCTCCTCATGTCCTTCATCTCCAGAACTGGATTCATTCTCAGAAGTGGCCAGAGTCTGGGATGAGCCAGGAAGGGACTTAAAATTCTTCCGGGTTGATAGAAAACTACTCGCGGCACGGTTTGGAGTGTCAAGGGAAGAAAGAAAGTGAGACAAGTTATCCTGGATAACCCCACTAATTAGGAAAGACTCTAATTTATGTCTTATTTCAGGCCCTGTTACACAACCCTAAGTCTGCACAAGTATGGTGAGGAAATAGAATATGGCTCAGATTTCATACAAGAAATTAGGATTCCAAATCAGCAAGAAAAGTCCAGGGAAGCAATGTACGCTTGGATGGTGACCCAAACTAAGACAAAGGTCGTTACCTTGGAAACCCAAGACCACTTAGAAGCCTACATAAAGGAACATGAGTCCACGGTGGTTGCCTATTTAGAGGTAAAAAGAAACAAACTTACAGTTTTTGAAGTTGAAGTGTTCCTATTTTTGGCAGGATGTACATCATGACACGTCTGCCCTCTCGGCTTCTTTTCACTCGCGTATTCGGGTCTTTTAAATCGGAGAAATTTCTATGAAGCCGCCGATACCCTGGTTGGGTACGGCTACAATTTTGCGGAGGTCAGAAATGCAGCCTTGGTGAATGAGAGACGGTACAGAAACGCATCCCTGGCCCTGGACACGATTATTGTGTCTCAAAAGGTAAATGAACGGGAAAAGTGTGATCTAAATTGGTCAGATTCATCTAAATTAATGTCATTATTCCCCAGTTTGGAACAGTTTTCCAACAAATGGATGGCAGTGGTGAGGGCCTTCTCAAGAATTAGGTGGTCAACGCCATCACTTCGGAGAACATTAAGGCATTTGTGAAAGCACATGGGAAATCCACAGGTCCCATTTTAAGGCGGAATTTGGTAGGACTGGAAAATGCCATTAACAACAATTTACTCGTGCTGGTTATGTTTAGTAAGTCACTGAGTAAAATTGCAAAACAGATTGCGAATTTGTTCACAATATATATTTGCGAATAATTTAGGCGACAAAACCTGCGACGATCCAAAAACATTTGGAGCCATCGCCATGACCTTGGAGAGCTCTGGAACCCTGGCAAAGTTAAATATGAGTGTGATCAAGGTCGAGATTGACTCTAAAAAGTGGGGACTTGCTGAGTTCTTGGAGCGTCTTGGGAAAATTCCGTATTATCAGTTACTTGCTAAGAAGTTGCGGAGATTCGGATTATCCTCGGGTGATTCTTATGAGGATTGTGACCAACAGCCGGAGAGGCTCATCAGAATCTTTAAGTATCGCAGGATGATTAAATACAGGAGGCCAGATGACTTGGAAGAAAGTTCCGAGGAGGAGAGTGAGTCCGAAGAATCTGAAGAACTCCGAGGAATTACAAGAAAGTACAACCGAAAAATCTGTATCCGAGCAATATGAATCCGAAGAAAGCACAACCGAAAAATCTGAAGAAACAGGAAATAATTCCGAAGAAACTGTCACCGAAAACTCAGAAGAAGAACAAAATAACTCAGCAGAAAATGTGTCTGTGGAAAGCACAACGGAGCAAACTCCGGTTGAGCACCTGGAAATTGAAGAGTTGCCTCCGAAAACTGTGATGGAGTGGATACAGGAGTTTATTCAACCCACGGCAGAGACAATTAGGACGCAGAGTGAGCTCCAGTTGATTACAGAATATAATGAGGTGGCTATTCTGGGATATTTTGAGGTAAATTAAATAATTGGAGGAGAATGCGTTGGTGTAATTCTGAGCATAATTTCAGAACAATGAGGATGGACATTTGGCCCGGATTGAGTTTTATAATGCATCAGATTCACTGCAAAACCATGTTTGGGGAGATGTGGTGGCAGAAGAGCTGAATCCTTATGAAGAAACTACAATTGTTTTTTATGGCAATGTAAGAATTTCATGAAGTTCCATTGCACTCATGTCATAATCCTAACTGGCTTTTTGTTCTTTTACAGTTTGGACAAACAAAATCTCTTCTAATTCAACAGAATGGCTCATTAACCACCCAACAAATTCAGGAGTTTGTCCCGGAGTTGGATGGAAATCGAACTTTTCCCGTTCCAACAAGACCCATGCCCACACAACCAGAAGACAGAACTGTGAATAATCATGTTCTCATTTTTAAAGGGGATGGAATAGCAGGTGAGATATGCCAACTTGTTAGAAACACATTCGCAATATTTTAAAATCAATCTATTTCAGAGAGCAAGGAGTTGGTGCTAAATCCGAGTGGGTGCATGCAAATTCCGATTGAACTAGAAAATTGGTCACTTTCTTACGTCAACATATTTGTGGGATGTGTCAACTTTTATGAGCTCTCCAACTGCGAAGGAGCCACTTATCGGGTGAATTCCTCTGCCAAGGATAACGTGGATTTGACCATTGTCCAGAAATTTGTGACGCTCAGATCAATCCGAGGTTGTCAAAGAAAGTGGAATGCGGTTGGCAATTCCAACCTATTACTGGGTCTAATTGTTGCAGCCTGTTGTCTTGGTCTTTTGAGTATCATTGTTGTGATTGTGTGCAGGATTAAGAGGCCTCCGACACCGGTAGCAATATGAGTAAGCGTACATATTTTAGTTACTTGATATTGTCTGTATTTTACCCAAAAATAAAAAAAATACAATAAAATTAAAACATTATTTGACTTCCCAGAATGCGGAGGGTCAAAAAATTGTATTCAACTCTGTCAAGTAAATACATCTCGTAATTTGTGTGTTCTAATTAAATGGTCAAATATAACAAAATATGACGAACACTCCATCCATCATAAGCATTAATTGCGTAGGTATCCTCATCAAACAGGAATTCTCTTGTAGTCACATCCCTCCAAAATAAATGGGTTACTCGTTGTAAGAAAT
Source organism: Folsomia manolachei (assembly GCA_036491905.1). NCBI lineage: Eukaryota > Metazoa > Arthropoda > Collembola > Entomobryomorpha > Isotomidae > Folsomia > Folsomia manolachei. Next base: position 11,299 of record JAAXNX010001896.1, on the reverse strand, counting down.
AGAAAGGATTCTGTTTTTGGGTTGGATTAATATTTGAATGATGGTGCATCCCTGTGCAAGATATGAGAAGAAATCAAGTTTTTATCGATGGAATTGAGACGTCTCTAGTCACGCAGGTGATGCAATCCAATCCAATCACGTAGTACAAACTTCAACAAGCCCAGATTTCAAGTTCACATTGCAAAATGCAAAAGTTGCATGCAATTTTTTGCAATGAGGAAGAACCCAATCCATTAGGCTGAATGCACTGATATTCGTGAATCAACTTGCCCACTTGTGCATGAAATAGTTTAATTAAGATGAAGTTACCAAACAATAATTAAAGTTTTCAATAAAGTTCAAGTGGATCAATTAAGTGACTGAGATTACCATTAATTTGCCTCGTGTGACAATCACCTTTAAAATTTGGAGTATGCGTGTCTTTAAACAGGACTTAATTAAGGAGTAAGGTAGCAGGCTGCAGTCATTGGCAATGAAATAAATGTTGGTATTCTTTGCATGCGAGAATTTACGACTTTTGCCCACATTTCAATGTCCACCTCAGTCTGACTTGACTTCAGAATGTGTGGAAATGGAAATACCTTTACTGCCACGTACACAAGCACAACCAAATTTAGTTTGCGTGCGTATAGCAAGTGACTCATTTGCGATTTGTAATAATTTGTTAGAATTCAGCATAATGTGAAATAAACGCTTGTTGTTTTACTACAAACTAATAATCTATCAAACAACAGATATGTGGACATTCTTACTCTTACTCTTTGCCTGGGGAGGAGGAAACCAAAGTGTTGAGCAAGCACAGAACAATTGTGGCAACGAGACTCTGCTCACGAGACTTGTTTCTGTTCATGTTAAACAAAGCTAGCTGCAACTGTCTCTGTCTTACAGGGTAGGAAAGAAGTTTAAACAGACACTGGTGTCTCTCGTAGTTTTGGTTGTGCCATTGCGTAACAGAGAACTTGGTTTGGTGGGTCAGGTAGTTGACCTGATTATAAGGAAGGATTGCAAAAACTCTTATTTTCCTTTGATCTCATCACATCTTGTTACATTTGCATCATTAATTGGTGGGGGTTAAAGGAGCCGAAATCATGGTAGGGAATGACATACAAAGTTAAATAGTCCAATATTTTTTTATCCATCAGGAAGCTAGTTGCTAATTTTGAGCGTAATATCGTTGCTACGCGACAGACCTCAGTCTGCTCCTGTGCCGGAGGAGGATAGGATCTTAATTCTGTGTTTGTGCGCTATTTATTTCAAATAGTTTCTTAGTTGTGTGAGTAATCATGGACAAAATTCTCCAGAAGGAGGAGGAACGTGTGACCTCCACACAAGAGATTCCACAAGAGGTTGAGGGAGAATTTGGTCTAAAAAAGTATAAAATGGACGACTTTGTCCCGTTTAAATGTATGCCAATCCATCTCTGGAATAAGTGGGTGCTCATCTATCCCGCACATTTGTTAGGATTTATCGGATTCTATCTTACATTCACGGGACAGACGAATAATGGATGGGGACAGCTTCTATTTTGTAAGGTTCATTACACAATGGTTGCCATGACAACGGATCTTGAGTCAAATTATTATGGTCCTTTTTTAGTCGTGTTATACGGTTACATCGCCGGTATCGGGGTCACAGCCGGGTGTCACAGGTTATGGACGCATAAAAGTTATAAAGCCAATAAAAAACTGGAAGTTCTTCTCATGATTATGCAAACGGGAGCGTTGCAGGTAAAATATTTCGCAAACCTTGAAAAATTTAGTGAATGAAACCTCATGAATTTTGCAAAACTTATTTTTAGCACAACGCCATAAAATGGTGTCGTGACCACAGAATCCACCACAAGTACACGGACACAAATGCCGACCCACACAACTCACTGCGAGGATTTTGGTTTTGTCACGTGGGCTGGGTGCTGGAGCCAGAGCATCCGGATGTCCTCAAGAAGGAGAAAACCATTCCAATGAGTGATCTGGAGAATAATCCGATCCTGGTGTGGCAAGCGAAGTAAGAGGAATGAAGCAAAATTCGCAAATATTGCCATTAAGCAGGACATGCAAATAAAATTGTCTGAATTTCAGATACTACTGGCCCCTCGTGTTCCTGCTGACTTATATCGTGCCCTGCACCGTGATCTACTTTGTCTTCCCACAGGCTTGGTGGAAGATTATTTGCATTAATAACTGTCGACTGGTTCTTATGAATCAGGTCTCGTTTTGTGTTAATTCTGTCGCCCATATTTTTGGGGAGAGACCTTATGACAAGTGAGTACAACATTCTTTAAGGAAGGCGAATGTTTGAAGGAATTTGAAGAACAAAGATTAAGTTGGGATGCGGTTGAGTAATAATGATTGAAATTTGTTGCTTATCAGGGGCCAGTCAGCCGTGGATAACAAAATTCTGGCGCTGTTTACGGTTGGCGAAGGTAATCATCGAATTAATGACGCGTTTCATTACAGTTTTGATCAGAATGCAATTAACAACTTTGCTCTGCGTCTATTTGTTCTCAATTTAAATTGAACATGTTACTTATGACTGATTGATTATTGATTTATTGATTTTGATTGATATTTATTGATTGTTTGTTTGTTCCCAGCCTGGCACAACTACCACCACTGCTTCCCCTGGGACTACAAAACCTCCGAGCTTCCCTTCTACACTTTTAACGCTTCCACAGCCTTTATCGACTTCTTTGCTTGGCTGGGTTGGGCCACAGACCTGAAAACAGTGCCCCAGGAAATGATCCGAGACCGTGCCAGGAGAACTGGGGATGGATCCCATCCAGTGGCTCAGAGCAGTACGAACTATTCTTCAAAGAGGACGGATGGTAAGGCGGAGATTGATGGGAAGGTCGCCTCCTGGGGCTGGGGAGACAAGGATATGGCGGAAGAAGCTATTAGAGTCACTAAACTCATGAGATTATAGGAGAGTCAAATTAGTGTAGTTTGTAATAAGTTAGACTAGGTTAAGCTTATGATCCGCTCTTTATTTAGTTAGGAAAGTGATGATTGTGTAATAAATCATGTTTGTAAAATTTACGTGGNTAGGTTAAGCTTATGATCCGCTCTTTATTTAGTTAGGAAAGTGATGATTGTGTAATAAATCATGTTTGTAAAATATACGTGGTAATGATATTGTTTACAGTGGTGCAAATGCAAATACTTGTTACAACTGTGTAAGCCAAAAACTGGTTTATTGTAAAGTGAAGCTGGCCAGGCACTCACTCGCTACTCTTCTACAATAAAATCAAGTCCAATTGCTTGGTTAACGTTGGCTGGTTTGTTAGGTTGTGCTCAGGCAAATGAAAACAATTACATCTTACCCTGGAAGATGTGTAATTTTTCACATAGAGCTGCACCAAGCAAATTCTGTGCAAAATCGTGAACTTAGTGAACTCGGGAAAATTGCGAACTTGGTTTTTTGTCATTTGCGTTTACGTTTACAGGATTCTATTCCGAATCATGATTTTTTTCTGATTTTGAAAAAATATGCATATATCTTGTATGAATTGTTTTTAATTTTTCGAATGGACTTGGGCAAAACATCACAGTGACATAAGTTCTTAAGTTTATTACGTTATTGGCAAAAACATTCCAGTAAAAACTTTCCAGATCAAATACTTTAAAACGGAGTCCTACGTCGGTTGTGATGCAGTATAATTATATGCCTGGCCAAGGAGGAAACTCCAAATAGAAACCAAATCCCGATGGGACCTAGCCAATTGATCCTCTCCTTTTTCTTATCTTCCGTATTGTTACCATGGTTACTACTCTTGCATTTTAATACCTCCACTGACTGCTCAAGAAGGGTTAGCACTAACCAAATAATGCCTTTTAGTAAGCTCTTGATCTTTTCTCCATCCCTTGGGCTAAGGATGACCCAAAAGAGTAGGCTACTGATTACCATAATTACAGAAAATGCTATCCAAGTGGGCATATCGAAAGGGAACAGCAGGATAAACGAACTCTGTCTGGACACCTTTGTTGGGATGAATACTTGGCAATTGCAATCTTCGTAAGTGGTACCAACAGGGATCCAAACATTTGGGTACTTTATCTCCAAAACTAATTGGTTGACTGCCAGTTTGGCCAATCGATACTGTAACGTGACCTATTACTTGATAATCTGGTGGAAGCTGCTCCGAAAAAAGGAGAAACGCTGTAATTATACTGTTGACTGAGTGTTATGTACACAAGGAGTGCAGCCTGTATCATTCCTCCATTTGAAATGCACTTATTTTTGAAAGATCCTTTTGCTGCATTATGAATAACAAGGGCCAGATGAAGATTTTGATGGATTTTCTTCCAATACAGCTGCAATCCTTCCAGACTCTGTAGTTGGTTGACGAATAATTTGAGAAACTGCGTAGAACAGGTTTTACAGAACAAAAGAGTTTCAAAGTTGGATAACCAAATGTACGGCGAGTTAATAGGATACGTTGCTGAAAAACGTTTGAAAAATATGAGAATGGCGAAAGGAAAAATTATAATCTTGGAAAAAAATTTATTTCGGGGATTCCCTGTATGATGCCAACCCTCGAAGAATTTTTTGTATTATCCCAATTTTCCATTGGCTGCTGTTTTCTTTTGGGTCCTTGTTCCACACGCTATTAAAGTCGAGCAGCAGAATGTGGCAAGGATTCAGAGTTGAATGGAATTGTTTTTTTAAAAAGCTGGCTGGCTAAACAATTTTTGTCATTATTTTGTTCCATCTAAGAGAAGCGATGATTTCTTAAACTTTTGTCCTCCAGGTTTTCCAATATTAGTGGATTGCTCTGAGTCACAATTAAGTGATCCGATAGTGAGGAGAAGAGTAGATCTGCGGAACGAATTCGGAATATTCGAAATATGCAGAAACTGAATAGATTTACCAACTTTTTGATACTTTTTAGCAGCATTTATATTTTTGATACGGTATCAAAAACTATTTTTTTTAGAATAAGGAAACAAAAGTTTGACAAAAACTTTTCTGATTGGTGTAACCAAGACTGGGGAATTTGTTTCAAATCCCAATTTATCCGAGTGGATTATTTAAACGATCGCAAAAATTTGTATGACTGTTACTAAGATCATTGTGAGCTAGTTTGGAGACGAGAACAAAATGTGATGTGGCAAAACTTGATTCGCCCAATCAAGACAAAATCTTCCTCCTTGCCGATAACTCACAGACACGTATCTCCGTCACGGAGACTCCGTGCCTTTTAAAGATCCAACCACGGAACTTAGCGTGCTTCAAAAATAAAAATAAATTTAATCAACTTTGAGTCCCGTGTTGCTCTCTTTTACTTAAAAGCCAGGCGTCCTAATTAAAAATATTTTACATGGTGGTTGTTCCTACTTTTTAGTGATATCGGAATGGGGTATGCAAAATTGCAGTATCTTGTACTGACATTTTAGACCTTGAAAATGGCAACAGCTATAAACTTTTTATAAGCGTTCATGTCATCGTTAGTGAAATGTTCAACGGGTAAAGTTCAACGGTCGACTTACAAGTTACTGAGTAGCGATTATGATAATAGAAAAGGACTAACTGAAATAACATGTTCGATGTGATATTACTCATTGATATGATTTATTAAGTTCTATTTTCAAAACTGATAAATGACTTTACAAACAGATACTAAATTGCAATAGGTTCATTTCTAAAATAAATGAGAGCCGCCGAGTTATTCAACATGGTAAGAATTAATATTCGCATAAAAGTACACAATGCACTGTCACGGATGCATAATGTGTCATGTATGGAACAAGGACTCTTACAAAGGGCAAGTTATTACACAACAATAAGTGCACAATGCACTTTGTCATGGCAACGGTACACTTATTTATGAACGATTTGAATACAATTATTTATAGAACCTTTAATTACAAAGAGATATTACCATTATAATATACTATTAAGTGCCCCTCATATAACTAATAGGTTAGATTCTGATATTTTGAATTGAAATGTGGTACAGTCATCTGAAATATGTGGTTACAAAGTTACACGGTTACAAACTATTTTCCACTTGGCAAGGAATTCCTTCATGAAAACTGCCAGAGACACCAGAAGCATGGCAAGGAACAAGGCAAATGGAGCCCAGACTTGAAGCAGGGTTGTCGCTTCTGCCATCCCATTCATTCCAGCTCCAATTGTTTGATTGTCGTGTTTTCTTGTTTTTCTGAACCAGACATTAGCCCACAACCGGGATCTAGCCACCAAGTAATTTTTGTACCAGTATTGGTGAATTCCACTCTCAACCAAGGATACGAAACCAGGCACAAAAATTGTTGCAAAAAAATTGTTTTTCACAAACCAAAAGCTCCGCATTGTATAGAAACTCATGGAATTGTGAGGTTTAGCGGATTTATATCTTCCAAATAGGGAAAGACTGTGGAGAAGTTTCTTAAAATTGTTGTTGTTGTCGATTAAAGCAAAGACTCCTTCTTTTCCAACGACTACGTTTGTTCCGGAATTATTTACAAATCCAAACATGGAAAGGTCCCTGGCAATCTCAAATGGACCCATAACCGAAGGAAAATGTGCTTCATTTGCAACACGTTTATACGTTTTGTGTCTTTGATTGCTTATTGATGTATCTGCTACAAGATCTGGTATCAATTGCATCAAAGTGGAACTATATCCCAATTTTGATGCTGTAAGCGTATGGGATTTGTCAATTGTGAAAATTTTGATTTGATCACTTTGATGAACTAGCTCGTCCAGATTTTGGGGTGTTTTTGGTTCCACCTACAAATAGTTGATTAGATGCCTAATTTGTCAATGAAATACAAATGATTCTTACCAAAACTGTGAGATGGGAGTACATGTCACCCTTGTAGAAGTTAACAAGAAATATTCCAAACAGGAGCCAAGCCCCCATGGCAACCAACCAATTGATCCTCTCATCCTTTGCCTTCTTCTGTTCTTCTTTTCTGGTGCCGTTGGACATCAATGACTCCACTGACTGCTCAAGAAGTGTTAACATCAGCCAGCAAAACCCTTTAAGTAGTTTTTTCATCTTCTTTCCTTCACTTGGACAGAGGCTAACCAAAAAAAGCAGATTGCTGGCTCCCATCGCTGCAAAGAAATATATCCAAGTGAGTACATCGAAAGCTGAGAGCAGGCCTGTCATTGAACTCATTCTTGAAATTCTGGTTGGGATGAATACGTAGAAATTGTAATCGTCGTAACTGGTTCCAATACAAACTGTTGGGTATATTGTCTCCAAAATCCATCCGTTGATAATTTCTTTTTTTGCCATTAGATACCAAACGTAACCAATGACTTGATCTTCTGGCGGAATTCGCTCCGTAAACAAGTAAACGCTGTAGTTGTACATCTGATTGAGGGTTATATACAAGCAAGCGGTCTGACCTGTACTATTCATCCCTCCAGTTGAAACGCAATCCGTTTTTGGAGATCCTTGTGCTGCAGTATGAATAACTGGGGAGAGATGAAGATTTTTATGAACCTCCTTCCAATACAACTGCAATCCTTCCAGACTCCGGAGTTGCTTGTCGGTTAATTTGAGAAACTGCGTGGGACAGGTTTTGCAGAACAACAGAGTTTCAGAGTTGGTTAACCAAATGTACGGAGACTTAATGCCATGCGTTTGAGAATGACGTTTAAAAAATACGACATGCCAATTATAGAGGGAAAAATTGGAATCTTGGAAAATAATCCACTTTGGAGATTCTCTAAATCCTCCCAACCCTCGCAGAATTGTCACTATTTTATCAGTTTTCCATTGGTTGCTAATTTCTTTTTGGTCCTTGTTCCACACTCCATTAAAGTCGAGCAGCAGGATGTGACAGGGATTCCGAGTTGAATGGATTTCGATTTTAAAATAATGGCTGGCTAGATCATTTTTGTAATACTTTTGTTCCATTACAGAGTAACGATGATTTCTGAAACTTTTGTCCTCCAAGTTTTCCAATATTAATGGATTGCTCTGAGTTGCAATTAAGTGATACGACAGTGACGGGGAAAGTAGATCAGCCGAATGATTTCGAATTATTTGAAACGTGCACAAACTAAAGAGTTTGACTAACGATGTGATATTTTGAGACAACATTCTCATGCTGTAGAATAATTTTGATACCGTATCGAAAACGGGATTCAATAATAGGATCGCGTTCAATTGTTTTAAATAAATAGACAGAAATATATTTTGACTAACACTTTTTATTTGGTCTAACCAAGACTGGAGAAGATGTATCAAATGCCCATCCATCCGGCTGGGTTATGCAAAAAATTTTCACATGTAACTAAGAACCTTGCAAACTTCTCCCGAACTGTTTTTGAGACGAGAATAAAAAGCCATGTGGCGAAACTTGATTCGTCCAAGTCAAGGTTAAACCCGCCTCCGAACGCCTGTTAAAGCTCAAGCACGAAACTTGGCGTGTTTCCAAAATATATAATTTTTTATTCAGCACTTAATCACATATTACTTTCTTTTGCTTGACTTGAAAGTTTGGCTCCCTAATTAAAAAATATGGCATAACATGGTTGTCCAGGACACTACTTTGTAGTGACACCATTAGGAATGTGTGATACGTGAAATCTTCGTAGAACAATTTGTGTAATATTTCGAAAAATGAGAAACAAAAAAATTAATGACATGCCAAATTTATCAAAAGATTAATTTAAATATTTGGTTTTTTACCTGAGATAATTGTCAATTAATGCGAACCGAGGATGGTATGTTTTTATTTTAGGGCACAAAAAACAAAGGAGAAAAGTTTAGTATTTTGTAATGACATTTTATACGCGTTGCTTTTGGATTGCATGAAATTTCGAGCTTAATTAAAATGACCTGTCGTGTTCTCTGGAACATTGTCAAAGTTCCAAAAACAAGGGTTGGAGTGTTAGAATGCATTAAATATTAAATTTTGTAATCCACTCTGACTCCCCTGTCTCTACTTTCTTGTAGATATAATATTATAGTGCTTGTTTCGGTCGTATTTAATAAATAGCAATATTAAGTTCCCAAAGGCAAGAAAGCTTAAATATGACTTTAAAAATCAATCAATAATCATGTCAAACTGGGTTTTCAGACGACATGGCTTCATTTTCATTGCTGGTTTGCATTGAAATGTTTATCATTTTTTATTTCTGTGTAAAAAACTAAGTTCAATGTTTTTTCTGGAAAGCATCTCAAAATAAATGCGGTTAAATGCAATCTAAATTGATTATGTGAGAGTACATCTCAATTCCAAATGAAGCTTTATCACTCACTTGCATTTATTGTCGTACAATTTTATTGGTATTTCTAACTACAAATTTAGTCTAAAATCGCATAAAAAAGCTGGAACTGAGAGTATTAGTAAATTACTAAGTCGCGTAAAAACTCAATTCATTAAAATCTAATTGACATGACGCCCCTAACTTAAGTACCCCAACTCATATTGCTACTGGTACTGAACGTCTTTTAATCCTATACACAATCACCACAATGATACACAAAAAGGCCAAGAAACATCCTCCAATAACTAGAATTAATGCCATGAAATTGCTCCCAACATCACTGGCACAACCCCGGATTGACCTCAACTCCCCAAATTTTTGGACAATGGTCAAATCCACATTCTCTGCCCTGGAGGAATTCACCCGATAACTGGCTCCTTCACAGTCAGGCAACTCATACAAATCCACACAATCCCCAAAAGTGTTAACTGAGACCCAGACTCCATCCGGCATTTCAGCACACCCACCACGATTCAAGACCAACTTCTTGCTCCCTAATTAAAAATATTGTGACTTTTATCTCCTTTATTTCTCCCGTTATTTTGGATACTTTATTATTATTTTACCTGCCGTTCCGTCTCCTTTAAAAAGGAGAATGTGCTCCGATTCTTGTCGAGTTAGCATGGTCCGAGACTTTGTTGGAACGGAAAAACTTCGGTTTCCATCCAGTTTCTGGACAAAATCCTGAATTTGTCTGGTTGTGAGTGTTCCATTCTCTTGGATCAGGTGTGATTGGGACTGTCCAAACTGTGAGGAGTGAAAAATATCGTAAAAATTGGAGAAATGCAAGAATTTGTTTCCATAGAAATCTTACATTGCTATATGAATACAATTGTAGTTTCTTCATAAGGATTCAGCTCTTTTGTCACCACATCACCCCAAACATAGTCTCGCATTGAATCTGATGCATTATAAAACTCAATCCGGGCCAAATGACCATCCTCATTGTTCTGAAATTATGCTCAGAATTACACCACCGCATTCTACTCCAATTATCTAGTTTACCTCAAAATATCCCAGGATGGCCACCTCATTATATTCTGTAATCAACTGGAGCTCACTCTGGGTCCTAATTGTCTCTGCCGTGGGTTGAATAGACTCTTGTATCCACTCCAGCACCGTTTTCGGAGGCAATTCTTCAATTTCCTACTGCTCAACCGGAGTTTCCTCCGTTGTGCTTTCCACAGATACAACTTCTGCTGAGTTATTTTGATCTTCTTCACTTTTCTCGGTCGCAGTTTCTCCGGAATTGTTTCCGACTTTTTCAAATTGTTCTCTTAAAGTTTCCTCCGATTCTTCGGACTCACTCTTTTCCGCCCCAAGTTCCTCGGAACTTTCCTCCGATTCATCTTCCGTCTCATATTTTATCATCCTCCGATACTTAAAGATTCTCATGAGCGTCTCCGGCTCCTGTTCACAGTACTCATAAGAATCACCCGAGGATAATCCGAACCTCTTCATCTTTTTCGCGAGTAACCCATAATACGTCTCTTTCCCATCGAGATCCAAGAATATAGCATGGCTCCACCTTCTAGCGTCAATCTCCACCTTGACCACACTCATATTTAGCTTGGCTAGCATTTCAGAACTCTCCAAAAACAGCGCAGTGGTTCCAAACGTCTTCGGATCGTCGCAGGTTAAGTCGCCTAAATTATAATTTGCAAATAAATTCGCATTCCTCCTCCTTAATCCGCGACTTACTAAACATCACCAGCACGAGTAAATTGTTGTTTATGGCTCTTTCCAGCCCGGCCAAATTCCGCCGCAAAATGGGACCTGTCGCCACCGAATGTTTCTTAACGAATGCCTTTATTGACTCCGTGGTTATTTCGTTGGACTCCCGATTCCTGAGGAGAGCCTCGCCTCGGCCATCCAATTTTTGGGAGATATTTCCAAACTGGCGAATCAAAACAATAATATAGATCAATAATTGATCATCAATCTGACTTCGAGCACGTTCCCAGCTTACCTTTACCGTCACCAGGATAGTGTCCAGAGCCTGGCGGTATCTTTGTCGTTTCTCATTCACCAAGGCTGGATTTCTGACCTCCGCAAAATTGTAGCCATACCC
>JAAXNX010001895.1:0-15585 GCA_036491905.1 Folsomia manolachei | reverse complement strand
ATAATTGTGGACGAAGTACATGAACGAGAGACCAACAGTGACATACTTATGGCTGTTTTAAAAGATTTAGTCAAAGTTCGACCTGATTTAAGGGTGAGTGATGTGCTTTAGAAGTGAATTCCATGTAAAGTTACGAGTTAAAAAACTAATCTGTTTTTAACAGGTCATTCTGATGAGTGCTACCATCAATGCGAATCATTTTTCAAACTACTATGATAGCTGTCCAATGTTTAATATTCCGGGTTTAACATTTCCTGTGCACGAATATTATTTAGAAGATATTATACGTAAGTGGATTATCTACCACAACAGTTTGTACTTTTTTACTGTACTAATTATTACTTTACTATATTGTGTATTTATAGAACAACTTCACTTCAAGTTTGAACGTAATCAAGATTCGTACGATCCATATAACAATCAGTTAAAGAGAGATGTATATTTTGACACAAGAGAATACCAAAATTACCTCAACGACTATGTACGACGATGTCTCCGAGATCGTCAACAGTATTCGCAGTCAACGATAAATGAAATTCTCAAACCAGAATCCGAAAATTTCGACTCGCTTGTACAGCTGACGGAAACGCTTTTGATAAAAATTGAAGAGCTGGATTCGAGCAATGGTGCAATTTTAATATTCGTGTCTGGGTGGGACGAAATTTTTAAGCTCAATAACCACCTAGAGGAGTGTGGAAGGTTTCCAGATGACAAATACGTTATTCTTCCCCTACATTCAATGATGCCTACTGTGAATCAGAGACAGATCTTCGACAGGGCACCTTCCGGAAAACGCAAAATTGTTATTGCCACCAATATTGCAGAAACTAGTCTGACAATAGAGGATGTGGTTCATGTAATCGACTTTGGTAATTGTTTTCAGTTAATCTATGGTTGGTATGTTTGTCTGATTTCTATATTTACAATTGCAGGTAAAATCAAAATGACAAACTTTGACAAAATTCATAATGTGGAGTCATTAAATGCTGAATGGGTCAGCAAAGCTAATGCCAAGCAAAGAAAAGGTAGGGCAGGACGGATCCAAGAAGGATTTTGCTACCACTTATTCACAAAAAGTCGGGAAAGCACTTTTCAAGACTTTCAAAAGCCTGAAATACTTCGTAAACGACTGGAGGAAGTAATTTTACAACTTAAGTTGCTGAAGTTGGGTAGTATTCGTTCACTATTTCGAAGACTCTTGGATCCTCCAGATCGAATCCACGTGGACCTTTCGTATGAGCGATTAGTTTTACTACATGCGCTGGACGAGGAAGAAAACTTGACACCATTGGGATATCATTTGAGCCACTTGCCTATGCATCCTCAAACTGGAAAGATGATCCTTCTTGGTGCTGTTTTTTCTGTTGTTGACCCCGTATTTTCAATCGCTGCATCACTAAGTTTTAAGGACCCGTTTGTAATGCCTTTGGGGAAGGAGCATCTCGTAGATCGAGTTAGAAGATCTTTTGCTGGGGCATCCAAGAGTGACCATTGGGTAATAAATAGTGATTCCAAGACATAAGAAAATATGTGATTGGTCTGTTATAAAAATGTCGAAATTAATCATATTTACAGGCGATTGCCGAGTCTTTAAAGGGATATGAAAATTCTTCAAATAACAGGGACTACTGCTTCAGGAACTTTCTGTCTACATCAACTTGTAGAATGCTGGTGCAGTTCAAGCAACAATTTTGCGAGCAACTTTACTATATGAAGTTCCTTACCACAACCAATCCACAGGATCCTTCATGCAACTTAAATTCTTCCAACCTCGCATTGGTAAAAGCTGTCGTGTGTGCTGGACTTTATCCTAATGTCGCAAAAGCACGTGTTAAACAGGGGAGGAGAAACCAATGGGACGGTGGACGGCGAGGTGCACCCTTCCCTATCCTTAAAACTAAAGAAGACGGGACGGTTTACATACACAAGAAATCTGTCAATGCGGATGAAGTTAATTTTGAATGCCCTTTTGTGGTTTATCACATGAAACAAAAGTTAAAGACTATTATGTTGTATGACACGACAATGATCCCGCCGTATCCGTTGATATTTTTTGGTGCAAAATTGGTACACAAGGTAGACAAGGGTATTTCATTTGTTGAAATCGATGGCGAATATCGATTCCGTATATCTAAAACTGGTTTCCAGACCATCGAGGTAATTATTTCGAATTAATGAACATCTTGAATTGAATGATTACCCCTTGAATTTTGTATGTGCACAGGCCCTGAGGGAAGTGCTGGACAAAATACTTGGTGAAAAAATTGCATATCCTGCTCCCACTGATTGGACTGGCTCTAGTCTTGAAGGGAAACTGCTTATGTGAGTATTCAATTTCAAGGCTTACTAATTAGCACTGTATAAAATCCTTCATTCTGTATTGTATTTTTCAGTGCCATTCGGGATCTCATAACAAAACAGTATCATGAAATCATGAACCCGGACGACGGATCTTTCGGCTCGGATGACGATGAGTGATCAGATGAAAGAATATATTTCCTTAATTTTTATAGCATGCTAGTTATTCAAGAAAATGTCTGATACTGATTAAATTCATTGATGTATATTTTAATTAATTAATTATTAATTATTTTAATTAAGCCTTTTTAAATGGACAACCTCGCCTCAGTTTGACATTTTACCCTTTATATCTAAGCTTCAATAAAGTTTTACACTTTATATCTAAGCGTCCTTTTAAACAGTCGTAAACTGATAAATGTTAACAAATCATGTTTAAGCCAATGATTTATAGTAAGGCTTGAAGATCTACATGTTATGTTAGTAAATTATGAAGAAGAGGATGTATTAGACGTTGACATCAATAAACTGGACGCATTATCATTCCCATGAAGCTCCTCGTTTTCTCCAATGGCAGTGTAATTGTACGGAGGAATGGGTGAAAGTTCTTCAGACGAGTCCATGACATGATTATGATGGATTGGATTGAAGGAGTGGTTATCCCCATGCGTAAAGCTTGGCGTGAAAAGGGGTAAATTAGAGGACATAATTGACATTGGTGGGACATTAGAGACGGCTGCAGCTGCTGCGGCCGACAGAAAAGGCCACGCCTGACATGCTTCAAAACTTAGATAAGAATTCATCAAACGGCCACAATTATCAGGGCTGGCTGGAGAACAATGCATCCTCTGGTGAAATAGAAGGTTATCTGTGCCATTTTCTGAAATCATGGACGGATGCATTGCATTGTTATCTGGAGAATAAAAAAAAATCTGATTGAAATAAACTAATCGGCAATATTTTAAGAAATTACCTAGGTGCGGAGCATGGTCCGATTGACCCCCCAGAGGCTGTACTGGTCCCCCAGAGGCCCCTAACGACCCTGTTTTTGGTTTCTTGCGTTCCTTGGCACGCCTGTTTTGAAACCAAACTTGGACCCTTGCCTCTGTCAAATCAATCCTCAAGGCTGTCATTTACAAAAATGCTTTCACTTATAAACTGGAATTAATTGTTTTTCCTATTTTAATATGACATCAAAATTAGAACAAACCTAATTCCTCTCGTAGGAAAACGTCGGGATAGTTGGTGCTGTCAAAAATGCGTTCACTTAAAAACCTAAAATCATTGTTCCATAATTATAAGTATGACATCAAAATTAGAACAAACCGTAAAAATGCCCGTTCAAGTTCTTCTAGTTGAAAACTAGTGAAGGTTGTTCTGAAAAATGCATACCAAATCAATCACTTGCTGGCATTATCAAATCATTAATTTAGTTTGATATTAGGCAACCTGTAACGGCGTTGTTTTCGCTTTCCTGAGACGTTGGGACGCTCGGAGGACGAGAAAGTTGTGTAAGCCGGAACCGAAGGAATTGGGCTAGTAGGATGTCCACCTTCAATCTGCAATCCAGATTCATGACTCAATGGTGAGTGTGCCAAGTCCCGATAATCTGCATCCAAATCACCTTAAATACAGGGTGTGAAATGTCTTTGCTGTTCATATCATTCTTCCTTGAAGTCTGCTTGCATCAATTATTATTTACAATCCAGAAATTTCTTTCGTCCAGTTATATCGGCAATATAAATTAATAGTAAAAAAAAGCTTGTAATTTTCCATTAGATCGATTATTTTTCCAATCTCAAATGGCAAATTTTCTTTGTATGACTTTCTCCTAATTTGCCTCATAAGATTATGAACACGCTCCATTCCTTGTTCCGTTGAAAAGCAGAACAACTTTTCTGGTCTAGCTGAGTGTTCATGAGACGCATGTATTCCGCCTGATTTTTACCTTGACATTGTAATTAGAAATTGTGATAGGCTTCCCTATGTTTGTGGTATTTTGTAAGCCTTATAATATCACAATGAAAACTCTTTCGCCATCTTACTGCGCCACGAGTTTTTAGGTTCTTTGCATTTTCATGAATCACGTTCGCTTCTTCTCTCAAACTCTGCACTTTGTAAGGTTTCGAAATCCATTTCTCCAGTGGAGAATTTCCACACGAGGCTCAACCAGACTGGTTGGCGAGCACAGCGACAAAATTGACAGATAGGAGATGTGCAAAGAAATACACGAAGAAAGTGAATTTCTAATTTTTCGAACATTACAAATCGTCTCGAAATTTGGTTAGCAGACCGAAGTTTCTTGCCAGCTAGATATTTCCACAAACTCCTTTTTCGGTGACAAAGACTGAATCGAATGCAGATATGGAACAGTAATTACAATATCCAGATGACAGCGACGTATTCACATACAACTGATTTAATACAATTATGAAATAAAGCCAATCAAATAAATACTGAATGAAATCAACCAATTTGTGGTATAAAGTTAATCACATTATGTAATGTAATATTACTAATATTCAACTTATCGGCTTTAACTGTTGCATTCTTGCCTTTGTTAGGAGTATTGTTCATAATGATTAAAAAAAGTGCTAATTGAATTGGTCAATCAACTTACGGTGGTTGTGGATAAAGTGCCTCGATTGCTGAATCAAATTGTCCATTGTCAGAGGACTATGCCTTTGGGGTGGTGATGATGTGGGTGTGGTTGGACAACACATGCTCCCATTCGGAATGGAGGTTGAGAAACAGCTAAAAATGTTGTGGGAATGAGACGACGTGGAACTCACGATATCACCCACCCCCGAATTATTCCCCACTGATAACCTATCGTTTTTTAAGATGCCATTTATGCTGTAACGAGACATGATGAGCCGATGACGGATAGAAATATATAAATGAGCTCAATCCTCGTTTTTGAATATTTCATATGAATATTTGCATGTTATGCATTTACCACTTGAATTACAAACTACCAACAAAAATACGTATAGACCCCGACGCAAGCGCTGCACAAAACGACAACTTTGTCCCAACATATCACTTATCATGTATCACAAGTAATTCCAGTTGTGAAAGCTCCAGGTGGATTTTACTTTCCCCTTGATTATGAGTGGAAGAGAATAGAGCCCAATTTTAGGGAAAACGGATTTATATGTCATCTTATCAACCAGGCACGTTGACTGACGCCGTGGATTTCGTGAACCCTCCGTTTTACTGTTAGGGTAGTTTACATGAATCCATGAAATGTTTTATTTTCTAGGAAAGAGTGAAAACAACCCAAGCTAAAAGAGGTTACGCAATTCTGAAATGAGAGGACAATGGAAGGTAACCCAATCAAATAAGAAACCTTATCAAGGCACCCTTGTTCTCCCACTCACTCTTACACAATGATAAAGAGTACTAAAAATTTCTTTGTTGAATGCTTTGAAAACATTTACAGACTGGATCAAAACATGTAACAAGTCATTTGTGCTAATTACCCTAAAATAAATCCAATTTGCATTAAAAGCCTCAATATAAGCCAGGGATGCTAAATTGTCTCTCAACTGAATCCACCCACCAGTAATCTGTATCCTTTTTTATAGCGTCTGCAAGACTGCAGACTATTTCCATAAATAACCTAAAATCCTTAAAAAAAGGGCCTCAAACTAATTGAGGTCCTCGTTTTTTGTACTCAATCCGATTTCCTGTAGCGGAACAAATTGTGTTCAACAAAATGAATAATTCTCACTCTGGTGGGTAATGTGAGTGAAAGTACGGGAGTATTGCATGAGAGGTATTTTTTCTCCCTTTTCTCGGGTTTCCTAAACATTTCTCCGTCCGGGGGAAACTCCAAAAACGAAGAGTTCCGCACTGCTCAACTTCCTCATCTGGGCTGGGCTCAGGACACTCTCTCATTAATTACTACACTATTTTACAAACTTATTCCCACACCCAATTTCCATTACTTACGGGAACGGGGCCAATTTTGCGCCTGGGAATTAATATTTGGCAACATGAGTGAATCCTAAGGGAGTGAGCGAGTGACTGCTGGCGCAGGATGGGAAAACAGGAAGCACCCCAATTATTGACCCAGAGGAAACATTTGGTGACTTGGCTTATCATCATTGCAGCATGTTTACTACTTCTTCAAGTTCAGCCTGGAGTGGGGACAACTTCATCCTCCACCACGTTGGGAGACCCTTACGAAATACTTGGGATTGCAAGGACGGCTAGTGCTAAAGAGATTCGTAAAGCGTACAAGAATTTGGCTGTTGTTTGGCATCCCGATAAGAACAAGGATCCTGAGGCTGAGGAACAGTTTGTCAAGATAAACAGAGCTTATGAGGTAGCGTGGTAGTGTTTACTAATTGGTTATGTTCATTGTTCTTATGAAAGTTGTTATCTTTAATTAGCTCCTAAGTGATCCAGCCCGACGTCGTTTATATGACCAGAGGGGAGTGACGGATGATTCACCAAATTTTAATCCCAGGCCGGATTATACCACCTTCAACAGATTTGATCCTATTGATGAAATCCTTACTTTTACAACGGGTGGGGCTTTTCATTATCCATTTGCTGATGGGATTGCATTTCTGCATAAGAGTTCAATTACTTCAAAGTAAGGAAGGAATTGTAATCTATAATTTCAATTCGGGATGATATTATTATGAATTTAATGTTGCAGAACTTTTGAGCAAACAACTTTGCCAAAATCTTTCACTGTACCGCAGCTAATTCTATTCTAGTACGTCTAATACAAAAACGCATGAGTATGGGGGCATCTTATGTTTTGATATGTAATATTGGACAATTTATATTTTTCAGTGGTGATTGGTGCAGTGGCTGTACTAGGGTTGCGTCAATTTGGAGAACGATTTCAGACCAGCTCACAAATATTGGGGTTCGCATTTTTTATTGAATATTTCTATTCAAATTATACAAATTATTGATTGGCTGAACCTATCTGATAAATCCTGTGTGTTTAGATTGACGTTTCGTGCGTTCATGCTGAGCGTGAAACGACTGTCGCAAGAAAAATCGGGATCAAAGTAATTCCATCAGTTGTTTTGCTGCTTGACTCACATCCGTACCATTATAGAGATAGTGTAATTGCAGCCAATAAAGTGATTGGTGAGATTGATATGATGACATAATATTTTCAGCTGGAATGGTATTCTTGGCGATATTAAAAGTAAATACATCTCTACTTGATTTACAGCGTTTATAAGATCTAAGCTACCGTACGACTTATTGGTGCCGCTAGACAAGGAAACTGTGGATGATTTTCTAGGATCGTGGTGGGACAACAGGATTCGTGTTATTATTGTTGGAACTTCTGAAGGTGTTCGGCTTCGATATCAGGTATATTTCTATTGAAAACTAATTCATTTACTTTTGGGTGATCTCCGTAAAATATTATCATCCTATGTTGTATTATAGACATTAGCGTTCCACTTCCGAGAACGAGCGGCTTTTGGGCAAGTTTCGTCGCTGTTATCTGTATATTTTGAGTGCAATGAGTAGTTAACTCACAATCCCAGTTGTTGAATTTGCAGATATGTAACAACGGAAGATAAGGATTTCAATGTTTTTCGGCAAAATTTTGGAATTCCGGATGGATTGGATAGCATTTTTGTGTTCAAAGAACTTCAGAAACCAGTGGCCTCACTTAGTATGGCAGAGATCCCACAAAAATTAATGAATGACCTTATAGAAAACAATAAGTTCTTGGTACTTCCACGGCTTTCTTCTCAGGTAAGCATTAAAATAATATTTGTAATTTATTTCAAGTTCGGAAAATCTTGTTTGATTTGGTATACAATTTGATAGCATATAATGGATACGGTTTGTCCAACTGAAACATCGCTTTACCGTCGGCGGCTTTGTGTCGTATTCTTGACCCGGCAAACAAAAATATTGGAAGATGAAGACAACACTAAAACACTTCGGGAATACGCTCTGCGCCAAGGCTCTTCTTCAACTCGATTAAAGTTTGCATATATGTACGGAGATAAGCAACGGGATTTTGTCAGTTCACTCTCAGGTACGTACAAACCAGTAAAATGCAATTCGTTGTAGAAATACAAAAAAGGCATTTCATTACCGATTCCAATATTGTGTAGGAAATCCGAAAGACTCCAATTTGATAATAATTTGGAGACAAACTTCAACGAAAGTGTCATATGAATGGATCGAAGGTGGATGGGATGGAACAAATACATCAGCTCAAGTGAGAATCTTATATTTCTTGTTTATTTCCTGCATGGCAAAATTTAAAAAAAAATCTTGCTCTATCCCGTAGCGCCTTGACAGTATTCTTCACCGACTTATGGCAGAAAAGGGTTCATTGTCTTTCCAAGTGGAAGTTAGAGTAAGCTGAATCGTATTGATCATATAGGTTTCATCTCGGATAAAGGTTTTCTCAAGACAAATATATTTGACTTCCATCCAGGAACTCACAGATGAACATGCACAAGGGCTTTTGTTCAAAGTTTTAAAAAAAGTGTCGCTAACGATGGAATTTGTCCGTACTCAAGTAAGCAATTTAGCATATTTTTTAATGAGCGAACGAGTGAAGGTAATAGTAAATCGTTCTTTTTTACAGGTCACACGGGAAATGGTCATACAAACTGGTTCCGTGATTGCCACAGTTCTGTTCATTGTAGCTGGAGGATTTATAATGGCCTATTTAGTGTACGAAATTAAATGTGTTACTCATTGCTATATCCGTACAGCATACGTTCAACGTTCACTCCTTGAACTCCTGTTGTTATTTTAATTGATACGTATTAATTGCAGGCGGCTTGAAGAAGAAAGCATTTTAGCAAAAGCTAAGGCGGATGCACAACAACGGTCACCTCCTTCATCAAGCTCTCGAACTAGCAACCCTTCGTCGTCAACTACTGATAGCCCAACTCCACTGCAGATATTAACACAGAATCCAGAGTGTCGAATCCACGAAATGAGAGGAGAAACTTACAATGGTCTGGTTCGCCTTATAAAACCGGGTTGCAGGACCATTCTACTTTTATTGGATACTGAGACAAAAGAAATATTGATAAGAAAATTTCAACGATGCGTTTGGCCATACAGAAAGTATGATAAATCTGTAGTTTCGAATATTAGGTTGCAATGAATTAAGTTGTGTGTGTATAATTTCAGAAATAAGTCACTGCAGTTTGGCTTCATGCATGTTGACAGAGCCAGAGCCGGTGGCTTAAATTGGTACAAGCAGGTCAGTTTTTGCGAGAAATTATTAAAACCCCATGTGCGTCGACTTTTCCGGAACAATTAACATTTTGATTGCTCATGTCATGATTGCATGTTACAGTTACTTCAGCTCTCTCTATTTGAGCCAAAAACTCTCAACATTAATCCCAGAAATTGTGTTGGTAATTTAAAGATTCTTAGTTTTTCCTAACTATTAATCAACAAGTTCACAATGTATCTATCATGACCGTCTTCTTCTAGGAACCGTTCTTTCCCTCAACGGTCATCGCAAATATTTCTGCGTGTTCCATGCTACAATGCCAGGAAGTACAAGCCGGGTACTAATATCAACAAGTAATTTTCTTTAGGTTGTAAGACTAATCCTGGTTTTTGTCGTGCAACAGAGAAGAGCCAGCTCCTCAGGCTATCGTAACGGTGCATTTCTTGGATTTGACTCTGACAACAGTAGCGACGACCAATCCGATGTGGAACGCGGTGGATTGCATGATGTACATAAGTCATGAATTTTTTAAGTATTTGCTAAACTATATTTCAGAGAACTAATTGCACATTATTCATTATTACAACAGGATGGCAGCAGTGATGTAACTGAAGGTGCTGGAATACTCTTCACAAACCATTTATTGGACAATTTATCTAACTGGTTAGGTTAGTGTTCGTTCTTCATCTGAGCAAGCGTTCGTGCATGGAGGGTAAACGCTTTCATCCAGGTCCTCCGAGTATCTCTGAAATCCCTCCATCCTTTGATTGGAAGATATTTGACAGAAAACATTACACGCCTGTCTTTGATGGAATTGAGATTTATTGTAGAAATTGAAATGAATGGATTGGGATGTGTACAAAAAATTTTGAAGGATATGTACATTTTCCAGATTTAGCAGTACTGCTACACTTGCAGACTGTGATAATTCGAAGATGAGTTAATAATTAAAATGTAATATGTGATCAGGTGTGGTTATGTTTCGGTTTAAATAATTCCGTGTGAAAGTGGGTTTCGGTTGAGAAATTTCCAGTTGTGTCCGGTTAAGAGTTAGGTAAGTTCATTCTACAATTTTAACTTTACTAATTCATCATGCTTCAAAAAAGCAAATTATAGTTTTATGGACTACCTTGTTCGTCAGGCGGCGTTTCAAATTCATTTTCCACGATCTTTCAAACCCGTTATATTCCAATAAAATCAGAATATTATTCTCTTTAAAAATAAGAGTGGAAAAAGTGGTATCCCTTCAGTCGTTTGTCACCGTTGGTACTGTTGTGACCTTTGTCAAAGCTAGGTAACGTTTGTTGTATGTACATAACTCCAGCCATATGGCGTACAATGTCTACCCGTCAGCCGGGTAGCGAGTCCGTTGAGTGTCAATTTCTGAAGGTGGTCTGGGTCACAGATATCCCTGGTCTGGGTAGTCGTGGTCGCATTCCACTGCAATATGAGGAAGGTGAATTTTGTAATCATCAGTTTTGTCAAATATCTTCCATCAAAGGATGGAGGGATTTCAGAGATACTCGGAGGACCTGGATGAAAGCGTTTACCCTCCATGCACGAATTTTATAGAATTTATAAATATATATCTAATATATTTATTTTATCTTTAGATAGGCTTTTCGAGGGATCAACTCACCGTTATCATATTAATTATTGGCCTGATTTTCCCTTAAAATAACTCCAACCACCCGACCCACACCTGCTAACTTCCGCCATTCATTATGATGGAACTTGCATGCAGTAAAAGAACCCACTTACAAGACCCAAGAAGATATAGAAAAATAGTTTCTGGATCTCAATAACGTCTCAAATCTCATTCGCACAAACTTATGCTAGTCAACCATGTCATCGTCATCTCTTTTACACATCCTTCTGTTTCATATCCTTCAAACCTTAGGTTTTTTTTAGAAAAAGGAAGCCTTGTTAACTGAATGCAAAAATGTGTTTTGTTAAAAAGTTTTGCATTTCAACATTTTCAACCACTACCACAACATAATTAATTACACTACTGCTAAATAGCTAGCACTTATACTTACATCTACCTTGACATTGCCCTATTCTATTTATCCTTAATATTGTGTGATTTTACCTAAATCCGTGTTGTCAATATTCCGGATCCGATATAAATAAATGAATGTTTTTAAAAATATTCCAAAAACTAAAATGGCTTGCATGAGTCATTTCATACGAGCTGAGTTTGTTGCGCAATTCCAGCGGTTGGGTTCAATGTTCAACTAGCCTAAACAGCAGAACAGCACCCAAGGTTATTGTTTGCATTTTTATTGTCACTTTCTATTGAACTGTTGATTTCAGAAAAATTCAGTAATTTTTACATTTCGAATGTTATTAGGAAAGGATCTCCGGATAGATATTATTCACCATTTGTCAATTTCAAATTGAAAGTTTCGACTTTCAATATTCAATAGGTATGATTTTGGACTTTTCTAATTTTCTACAAGTTTTTGATAGGAAAAGTATAATTTTGACTGAATTGTCTAACTTGACCTTTTGGAATTTACCTACAGGGAATTCTGTTAGCTTACAAATTGGGAAGGATTGCTGGACAATGCCGTGATAGCTTGATTTTGTCCGCATTTCATCAATGAGAAGTTAGTGACAGGAGCTACCTGAAAAGGCAATGTTACGCCTCGTCACTTATGCCACACAACCGAAAACGGAAATGTCATTTAATCATCTCTTACGTCGATTGATTGACTACAGTCGGTTTCTAATTAGAAATCATCAAATCCTGCTGGGAAGAGGGAATAAAGTCGACATTTTACCGGAGACTACTAAAAGCGGTGTCCTTAGAATCGAGGGGCGGCGTAGCTACAACATAGTTGGAGGAAATCATGCTGGTGCTGGGACAAGGGCGGTGTCAGAAGTTGGGGGAGCAGCAGCAGCAGGATCCTCTACTTTATCCAGAATTGGACAACATATTCAGACTCAAGTTAGGCAGTTGTTCATAAACAATGTTCTGAGACGTGCCACTACGAATCAGGAAGTTGCGAGGAAGGCTGCACAGCGACTATTATATGGGGATTCCAGACCTTTTTTCGCCCTCGTAGGCGTGTCTTTGGCGACTGGATCGGTGGGGGTTGTTTCACAGGACAGTGAGTTTGATGGGATTTGTTGGGAGATAAGGGTAAATAATGGATGATCTGCTTTCTGTTCCAATTACATGAGGGATTGTCCATTCTTCACAGGTTTAAAGATGATATTTTTGATTTGACATGACAGGAATCAATTTTTAGACAAGCTAAAGAAGATAGAAATTCCTCAATCACTGATTCTGATCCAGTCACGTCTGTATCGGACATAAAATTTGGACCCCTTTTGAATCAAGGGTGTAACGCCGCAGTTTATGCAGCAAATTATAAAGATTCGACTGAAGATGGCTGGCCCCTTGCGGTTAAAATGATGTTTAATTATGACATTGAATCCAATGCGTTTGCTATTTTAAAAGGAATGGTTCGTGAAATTGTACCTGCTCGTCACGTTGACTTAAAAAATTATTTCGAATTAGACAAAAGGTTGGACGGATACAAATTTGTTCATTGCCTTATATAAGGACAATAATTTAAAAAAAATTCTCGAATTTCAGCCTTTTCGAAAATGTGAAACGTTGCCCTCCCCATAATAATATAATCGATGTTAATGCAGCCTTTGTGGATAAAATACCAATGCTACCTGAAAGTTTACAAAACTACCCATCCGCCTTACCTCACAGGTTAAATCCTGATGACGGTCTAGGTCGCAACATGAGCCTGTTCTTGGTTATGAAAAGGTGTGGCCAATGCTGTTTAATAATACATAATTTATTAATATAACTATGGGCCTTTAGTGAAATATCTATGTTTAAACTTCCTTCGTTTTAGATATGACGCGAACCTCCAAGATTATCTAAAAAACACGGATCTGACCTTCCGCACAAGGCTGCTGATCCTTACACAAATTCTTGGTGGAGTCGCTCATTTGGAGAATAATCAAATAGCACACAGGGATCTGAAAACGGACAATATCTTGGTAGACATATTGCAAGGATATTTGTTTCCATCTGTTGTCATCTCTGACTTTGGATGCTGTTTAGCGGATAAAACCCATGGACTATTCGTTCCCGTTTCCAACTTACGATACAGGTAATGCAATATTATTTTATTGCCTTGAAGCGACCTGTTTCACTTTTTAACGGATTTAATTTATGCAAAGACCGAGGAGGTAATGCGGCTTTAACAGCACCCGAAATTATTCTGGGGACACCTGGGACTTGGAAGTATTTGAATTATAGCAAATCAGATGCCTTTTCTACTGGGGCTATTGCTTATGAAGTGTTCGGAAATCCGAACCCTTTCTATGGTTCAGCCGCAACTCGTCTGGATAGTCGCACGTATTGTGATGAAGACTTACCTCCTGTTAACAATGCCACACCAATGGTTGAGTCGTTGATTAAGGGCTTATTGAAGAGGAATCCGAAATTAGTAATTTCATTCAATTAATTTTTTAAACAAGTATACACCATTCAAAAATCGCTTTGTAACACATTATTAATATCCTCATTTCAGAGAATTTCGGCAGATAAAGGTTGGTACATTCCGTTGTGTTGATTCGTTCCCGTTTCCAACTTACGATACAGGTAATGCAATATTATTTTATTGCCTTGAAGCGACCTGTTTCACTTTTTAACGGATTTAATTTATGCAAAGACCGAGGAGGTAATGCGGCTTTTAGTATACACCATTCAAAAATCGCTTTGTAACACATTATTAATATCCTCATTTCAGAGAATTTCGGCAGATAAAGGTTGGTACATTCCGTTGTGTTGATTACGGTAATACTAATATCCCAATTACTCATCTGATTTTCTTTGTTTCAGCTTTCAATATTGGAATTTTACTGTTGTGGGCACCTTCTGATTGGATGTTAAGGAATGGTGGTCGCCCCAACGATGACGATGTAATTAAATCTTACAATTGAATTCATTTGTGTTAACTCAAGAAACCATTCAGGATTACTTCTGCATTTTTCAGATTCTACAATGGTTGGTGTGTTTGACGGCAAAAGCTTTATGTCAGACAAATGAACAATTGGAGTTCAAAATTATGCGAAGTTTTCTAAGAAGAGTTAAATTTTCCTCTTTGAAATCGGCAGTCATGTGGGTGTCAAAATCACGGGACGAATAACTAAAAACAGGAATGCGAAACACAATTCACCTAAATATATTACTATTTTTCAGTAGTTACTATTTACCGTGCAGAATAATTACAACTTATTATGAATTGTCAAAAGTTGTAGGTTTTTTCGTTTTAATCAAGTTCGACGAGAAGCGTAGTGATGTATTTGAGAAATTGCACAATTTGCGTGGTTGGCTTTTGAAAAGTTCTAGTCTAAATATTGTATTTACTTAATTAAAGAAATAATTGGCATGTAATATTATCGCCTCCTTTCGAAAATAATAACTTTGCTTGAAATAAAGAATTTGTTCCAAATTGAATCAATTCGCATTTTTTCTGTATTTCAACAATTTCAATACACTAGGATGTACACTATTGTCATTATATCTCGAGTGTTTTTCGTATTAAATGGCATAACTCTGTATATATTACATTTATATTTATCTCGAAATGATTCAAATGGCAAAATTTTCTTGACAAAATAATAATAAAGATTAAAACAAAAGGCGAGAAGAGGAGTTGGGCAAAATCTGTCAATCACTTCATTGGAAAATATTCTCGTATTCAAGCAATAATAATTCAATAACCAAATTTTGCTGCATTAGATCCGTTGCCATATTCTGGCTATCTGACGCGTACATTAGGGTTGGGCCAAAAATGATCGCTAAGCTGAAAAATCAAAGCAGATTATCACTCGTTAAGTCGGAAGTATTTATACCACTGACCATATTTCAAAATAAATTTATTTACATACTTTGGAATTTGCATGCGGTTGAATTCGGCATGTGCCGATACTTTAATCAGGTGTCTTAACAATTCCTTTAGTGTGCATCTAGATGGATTAGGCAATAACGTGTTAAAAATTTCTTTAAGTCGATTCAATTTCTCTTTTCTAGTGGGCGCATCTGTAGGTAA
>JAAXNX010001894.1:0-15586 GCA_036491905.1 Folsomia manolachei | reverse complement strand
TTTCTAAACCTTTCCAGTAACATCCCTTCGAGTTACCTGAAGCCCACACGAATAAAACCAAACATTCACATTTATGAGCAACACCTTTAAAGCATTTTCCCACTCAATTTTCCAAATTAAATTAAGTATCTCTCAAATAAAACGACAAATGTCATAACCACCATGTGAATTTTACGACTGCAAACAATAAACGGTAAACATAGCTTGCAATTTTGGTTGAACGATTCAAACTAAAATTGTACCTTCACCAATAAAATATGTAGGTATAAACCTTCAACCAATTCACAAGCAATTGACAATAAATCCAAACTAGGTCATCAGATCATCAAGCAGTTGCAATAAAGGATGAATGTCAGTCAACACAATATCGATTGGGTTCTGGATTGCACTACAATACAGAGGGATCAAAGGTTTACATTTACTTCCATTCCCTTCCATCAAAGCAGCCTCAATATAATACTCATAAAATTGCAAGAACCGTCAACAATACGTTACGATTCAAATGACAATTTCATTTGACCCAATATTTTATGACTCGAGTCGAAAAAATAATTGCTGCGTTATAAGGTGTGATCGCAATTGTCCGTTAAATTGACAGGCCATCAAATTCTATCCAATTTTTATTTTTATATCCTGGCGAAGGTGAAATTTGTATTTTGTTTTGACTCTATTTTCCCAATTTTACCAAAAGTGACTTGGCTGCAGTATGCATTCATTCTCTGTCATCCTCAACTAATTCCTTTTTTCTGCTACCTGTTCAACTCCGACCACCGGTAGGGTCTTCTTTTCTTTCATTTTACGATGTAGTTTACAACTTAATGCACTCCTTCTTTTTGGCTGCCTATTTGATATTGGTGAAAGAAAAGGTTAAAAGTCTCAATTCCAGATATTTTGAAGTATTTAAAAGAAATCTTGCGTATCTCTACATCCTCCAAAACCAGAAGTATTAATTCATGCATCAACACATTTTAATCCATACAGCAAAAAATGAAGTCCATTGTTTGTTTAGAAATCCGCAGATCATTTTCTCCGAGAAAGTTCCTCATAATAATACACACGTATTTCAATTTTCAACCAATTTTCAATTTATCGGGATGCGTGTTTAACAGATTGTGTATGCATGACATTTTGCAAAGCATTAATAGTTCCTGGAGGAAGTCCAAGAAATTATTTTCATAAAGTGATGGACATTAACGTCGGCTACAACTCTCAAATCTACGTTGGTCTTGCTAATTGTACGTGAGAGTTTAATTCTATT
The DNA here is from genome assembly GCA_036491905.1 of Folsomia manolachei. NCBI lineage: Eukaryota > Metazoa > Arthropoda > Collembola > Entomobryomorpha > Isotomidae > Folsomia > Folsomia manolachei. The sequence continues at coordinate 14,328 of JAAXNX010001894.1, read as the reverse complement.
GGTAAAAACAAACTATTTAGCATTTAACAGAACCCTAATACATCTATCTGTTATATGTAAATGCATTTCTTTCTTTATTCCTTTAATACCACTCGCTGACATGTTTGCATCACGCGTAATATTGTATATTTTATGATCTGTTGGATTTTAACATGACACTACACCACGCCACAGTCCCATTAACGACTTTAAAAGTTTCAAATTGCAACACCCCATTTCAGTTGAATTACGTATTCCTAAATGTAATAATTTTGCAAAAAGGCTTGTGACATGGATGATTTTTTTCCTGGAACCAAACAGAAATCATCGTGTGTATCGCGTCAGTGTATTCTAATATTTGTTGTTTTTTATTTATATTTTAATGCTTGTCCGCTAGATCGACTGATGCCACGTTATTTAATGCTTTACTTAACGTAATGTCATACTTTCAATTTGTTTACAATTGAAGCTTTTCCGTTCTTGACTGATATGCCTTGAACTTTAATACATATCCAGCTTTAATCCGCCCGATTCCTACTTTTAAATGATGTGTCATGTATCATGTGCCATGAAAAAAAAGTACAGCATACACAGCAACCAGAGCTAACTAGGTCATCAGATCATCAAGCAGTTGCAATAAAGGATGAATGTCAGTCAACACAATATCGATTGGGTTCTGGATTGCACTACAATACAGAGGGATCAAAGGTGCCTTGAACTTTAATACATATCCAGCTTTAATCCGCCCGATTCCTACTTTTAAATGATGTGTCATGTATCATGTGCCATGAAAAAAAGTACAGCATACACAGCAACCAGAGCTGGTTCGAGATAACGTTTTATGACCGAAAATAAGTAGCTTTGAACATAAACATTTACGTAGCGGGATCATCGTGATCATTCTGCATAAATTGCGCGTAAAAAAAAATAATTGTTAAAATTTGCACAAGTCAGACATGCGGCTAGACTGTACTGCTCATTTGACGTTATTTGTTTATTTTGGCCACCAAGCAAAGCAAATCGGCAATTAGTCTGCAATGAGCAACCGCCACTAAGACGGCCGTATGTTTTTCAATAGGCCACAGTGCATGCAAGCAAAAAAGCCACCAAGGACTGACTCGTTCCGCTGGATCTTTTTGGTTGAGAACCTAAAAGTTATTTTGATTTGGTGTGTCTTAATCTGTTAATAAAGTCGGAGGTCGGAGAAAGAAATGACGTCGTTGCGAGATCCTTGACAGATTAATGATACGGGGAACGTTAAAAAACCGTCAACTATTTTAACAGTCATTTCTTCGTCCAGAATAAAATGCTTATTTATGGATAATTACCAAATTACTCTTAATCAGGTCATAAATTTAGTTATGAACTCAATAAGATGATTGTTAAAACTTTACAGCTTCATTTTTTTTGCATCAAAACAAAAATATGATCATTTGATAGATTGTTATGTACTGTACTACATACACTAAATTGTACCCAACACCGGATACAAATATCCCACTCATTCTGCAGATTGCTGACTGGAGCATAAAATTAGCGTCAATTTTCCGGATTCGAGTAGATTTTTAGTTATGCATTCCATTGGTATGCTGACAATGACAGCAAAGAGAAAAACACGGATGTAGTAGTTTTACCATAGGCATCATTCTCCGACGATGCATAGTCACAGGTAATGAATGACGAGGCCGGAAGTGACTTTTGTTGTCTTACCTATTAAGGTTTGTTGGCTTGTTGAGCAAAAATTATGTAATAATGTAATTTAAAATAAAATGACTTAACCATTAAAGAACACTAGGAAATGAGTGACGTTTTTTTCAGAAAACACAATAATTCCAATTATTAAACATTTAATGCATCAAGTTTAAAAAGGTCTAATCTTGTATCTTGTGTAATCTTGTATGACAAAATTAAAATTTTCAGACACTTAGATAAGTCGGTTATGCCAGCGTCAATATCGAATCCCAGTAATTGTTATCCGATTTCAATTTAATCTATACCAGGCCAATCCCATCATTATCAATAAAAAAGTTACATGATTACTAACTATAATATTTAGTAACGCAAGGAAGATTCGGAGTGCCCATAAATTTAGTAAGGAGTAAAGGATTTGGGTTGCAGGATAGGTTATCGCCAGTTATGGTGCAGGAAACTGACTGGGTTTATTTGAAGAACTTTATTTTAGAGCACTTCATTTTGTGTGGCATTGCGTTTGTTTTGTGGACATGCGTGAGAATTGAAGTTTAACAATTTTACATCATTTTACTAAAGTACCACAACCAGCTCATCTGCAACGGGAAAACAGTCAATATCAATCCCGGTTGATTGGTGGAAATATTGTGACCTCCCCTACAACTTGATGGTTGAATAAAGGCTAAATTATTTTTTTGGAGTGGGAATAAAGCACCATTATAAAAATAAAAAATGGACGTATGTTCACTCCATTTAATAATTGGCCGAATTAGCACAATAAATTTTAAAGGATCGCAGTTTAGTCATTGTTCATTTTTTAATACAGGTAAATCACTTATGCCGTGTTACTGCTACCATAAAAAGTTCGCCCATCTTCATGCAAATATGAGTATTAATCATAACTGCTTCTTGACACGAACAATTTATTTGATTTGATATGGGTACTTCTCCCACTAAAGATTTCTATCTATTTTAATGCAATTCCTATTACCTCCCATTGTGAAATATAATGTATTTGTTAACAAAGCAATAAAATAAATGCATTTATTTTGTTCCCTTCCCAGTCGAGCAATCTCATCTAATCAAATCCGATAGGATATCGGTGAGATTGACCAAGGGCAAGAAATAAAATTCCTATATGGAATAAAGGAGGAACAAATGAAATTAGTATCGCTCTTTGGAAGAATGTGAGAGTGGGTGGACCATGGTGGGTGGTGGTCCTCATGCATTACGTAATAAGTGTTTAATAAACTTGTAAATGGACAGGCGAACAAATGACGGTATGAGGAAAATTGGAGAAAGTTCATTGAGACAATATCCTAAATGGGAAACCTGTTCAGAAATAATCTAATCCAAATGGGTCTGCCTTCACTTTTGCTTTAAAAGAACTTTTACTTCATTTTCTTTCACTACTGTTTTTAAGCGTTATGTGGCATGTCCTGATACGATATTTGATGTCGGGGTCGAGTTGACCGCATTTCGCCATCGTGGAATTCCATAAAACTTTACTCTTATCTGGAGGACACGGCATTGATGCGTATATATTTTTTGGTACAAGAGTAAAGCTAAGCATTTGTTCGTGCAATATCATTTTCTACTTTTCCTCTGGTTCTTATCCTTCTATGACTATTACGATTACTAATACAGATAGAATACTTTGCCTTAAAGCAAGCCATTACACAATTGCATAGATAACATGCAGGCGATGATGCAGGAATAGTAGCGATGTGACTGTGCAACATTACATTGCCATTACATAAAATTACATAATCAACTCTAAATGATTTTTGTCACGGATGAAAAAAGCAAATGGTAGAAGAACGCTGGAGAATGGAGAGGATGAAAAAAGTCAAGTTGAAATTCTGTACGAAATAAATTCTGAGAAAAAAGTTGGTAATAATCATAATAAAATAAAATGACAACAATTTACTGCAATAGTTGGATCACTCAATTTGTATCAAACTCATTGAATTCAATCTTCTTTATTGGCTTCGTCCACAACGGAGCATTGAAACCGCTCAGGCTTGTTCACGCACTAGTCGACTAAGACTCCGTTTTCATTTATTACCAATAAATTATTTGTATGAATGATTGGATTGTCGTGTTCAATGTCAAATCTTCATAAAATACATTGCTAGCACACGGCATGACATGACAGACTTGGTTGGGTTATTGCGTAATATTAGCAATATCGCCATAATCTTGGAGCGGCTTCTCATTTCTGGTAATATTTGCAATTAAGGGAAACGCAGGAAAAAGGTGGACTGGATTTGTGCACGTGTTCTCTTGAGGTCTTAAATTCATAACATGTCTGCATTTATGAGTCACTGAACTGCCCCCCAATACTGCCCAAATATTTCGTAATCAGGGAATTTCATAAGTTTGGCTTCATTTGTTCATAAATTTTGACTAATGTTCATCAATTTTTCAATAACATTTTTCGTATATGATTGCTTGTAATTGAAAGAAATAAACTCGAGAGCTTGAAATAAAGAATAAAAATAAGAAAGGGATCCCTCAATAAATGAATGACCATTTATTTATTAATGAATTTTGACCGATTAAATATTTATTTTCAAATTAAAGGTGATACACGTGCCAGAACAAGGATAGTTCGAAGTAGACTGTGGCCTTGTCAAATTTATAAATAAGACAAAATGACCAGGTAACAATTGACGACTTAACTTTAACCAAACACTTATAAAGAGACATACAGTGCATATGGTTATTGTCTGTGGAGTTAATTTAAAGTTCATAATTTTGTAAACGGTGTGATTTGGATTGTCCGTGGCCTTTCTTTGGAAAGAGGTTTGTTACTCAATGTCATTTGGCTGCGATTCTCCTTGATTGTCTCGGAACTCAATTCATTCGTCGTCCATCAATTAGAATGACACGATTTGGGCAAGTTTAGAGGTTTGACTTAGTTTAAACCTTATTGGTTGAATACCAAGTTGTAATTGTTGAAAATGGAAGCATCCCAATTTTGACATATTTCTCCTTCAATAGACCCACTGCGACAGTTGAAAAGCCAAACAAAGAGATAAATACGAATGTAAGGTAGATTAGTTTTAGCCATCGTATTGGACCAGGCTTTGAGTTTAAAGCATCAAAGGTAAACCTGGATAAGGATGGATGGTTAGATGGACAATTCATATATCCACGTGGCACGCTTGCTTTGACTTTTACCGAGGCCTTTGCTGATTTCCTTACAAGGCAACATGGGTTTGTTTCTACACACCGCATCAGCTCTATACCAAGGGATTGGGTAATTGCATTAGTGGGTTGGTTCAATTCAACGATGTTTCCTTTCCACAACCTTCGGCGATGGCACGTGCACGTGCTTCCGTGTGGACTTTTCAGCCCTAACCACAATCCAGTCCCGAGTTTAGACAATACAGTTATTTGTAGCCAGGACAACCTTGATTTGTGAACCGAGAAAAGGAAGCAGCCACAGCCACATTCAAGCTTGATGATTGATTTATTGCACATTGAAGAAACCATTGGATGTGAGTGAGGGCAATGAAATTTCTTAGTCACGAGAAAATTCTTACAATTACAATTTTAGTGCTTTACATGCAAACAGGAAGACAACCTAATTCAAATGTTATCCCCATCATTGCTTAAATAAATCGCCAATTATTCTTAGGATAACATGGAGTAAAGATTGAACGACTCATGTCAGTCTACCTCGCGTGACAAGTGTTTGACATTTGAGGCATGTATTGTGGTTAGTTTTATTGTCACTTTTCCCATGTACTGTCCCCATTCATCCATAATGCAAGTTGTGTGGACTTTCTTATTCACGCAGTGACAACGACAAGACAAGGAAAGGGTTCAATTCTGTAACAATTTCGTAATCCGATACTAATGCATTGTAATTTCATTGCTTTATTGTTTGTTTTAGGCAACCCACAACTTAGGCATGTGTGTATCCTCGTTGATTGATACAACGACTGATTGGCTGAATGTTGTGTACAACTTTCCATCAATTAAACAATATTGGAGGGTTAGACACTTGACATCAACATCCACACGGAACAAAGAATGTATCACAACAAAACATGTATCAAAACATGTATTCCATGTATATGTTGTAAGTACACCTCAAGACTCACCAATCTCAAGTTGTGATTCTTCAGGTACAGACGATGGATGGGACAGATGTCATGAAATGATACCTTCAATTTCTATTCATCTCAATCTTATCTGTCCGATATCCTATATCCATCATTTTACATTACGTTGCAGTAACCGACCGGCGGCTAAGCTTTTTACTTTTTGTGATCAAATAATATTTTCACATCAAAGTTTTACTTTCAAAACGAGGGTTTGCATTGCACATCACTGCATTTTCATCTCATTCACATCTTAGATAATGCTTGATCTGATTATAATCTGAAATACAAACCATGCCCATTGAAAGATATCTGGTAACTTAAAATCAAAATGCAACTTATATCAAAACTGGAGTAAAAAGTGAGATTGCACCCGTCCAAAGTAAGTCGAGTTGTGACTATACTAGTAACTATTCTTCAGATCGGCATTAATGTAATATGTAACCTTTGGAGAAACCAGTTCCAAAGGCCGAAATTAGAAACACCTGGCCAACCTATGCCCAGCCAGTCACTTATCAAAACACGAGCCACTGCCATTACCATTACAGAATTTACAGTCAAATAGGTTGAAATCAAACACAGCCACCTATGCCCTTCATTTCATCCGTCTAGACCCTCCTGAGGTGAAATCAGACCAAGACCCACAACATCACCATGTCTTGCTTTTCTTTCTTTGATAACATTGCATAGCCTTGCAAGGCAGTGACAGTAATGGTCCAGCTGTGAGCTGATGCAATATGACGCAATGCATTCAATTCAACAAACTATTGTTGGGCTGGGATTCTTGGGTATGGATGGTGACCCTTGAATTGAAATTCAAATTGAGTCACGGACAGAAAAAGGGAATGCAATTCAAGGATCAGGATGCATTTTCTTTACAAATCCTCCTTTCTTTAGTCATGGAAGGGAAGAAGGATTTCTAGCGTTAAGTAAGGCAAAGGTGAATGCAAGTAAGGAGACGATTGAGATTCACATAGCAAGAAAATAAATTCTATTCTTTTCAAAGGCCCCTTTGACATTTAACCTCTAATTCAGGTAGGTAAGTAAAGTTGGAATCAGCTGCTGTACAACACCCCAAGATACATTATAGTCACTAGTTACCATTGAATTATGTTTTTATTGTTCAATAAGTGAAATACTGAATTTATTTTCTTCTTGAGCGAGGAAAGGAGGAAGGAAAAATGAACAAGAAAAGGATCAAAAAGATTGGATTTGTTTATCACCTGGCCATCCTCTCCCTTTGGCACCGGCCATGATTGCATTGCATTGCAGAGCTAGTTTTTGGCTTGATCTTAGTGGTTGGTGAATCACGGTTTCGTTTTTTTTTCGTTTTTTTTGACCTGTTGACAACATTGAGAAAAACGTCTACCAGTTGCACCTAACCCAAGGTATAAGATTTTGGATGTCTGGCAAGGTAAGGGTGAAAAATACCGTGAACAATGAATCCAACCCTAATAAAGGCAACATTTTCTTTTCGAAAGGAAAAAAGGACAATTGACGAAATAGTCTACTCTACAAAGTTGCACTACTTTCTAGATGAGTAGCTTTAGATTTTCTTCAAATCAAACAAAAGAGCTAGAGATTGAATGGACTGGATTTGGGATCGAATCGTATCGTATGCTTCAGTTTTGGATGCAACTTAGCAATCTTACGTGTCATCCTTACACTGGTAAAAGGTGCACATTTCAAAACCCATTGAGAAAGGTAACGAAAAAAAAATAAAACGGTGAAGAATGCAAGGTTGGCTTGATTCAGTGGGGTTTGTGCACCACTTGCACTTTGGTTACGGCTGAATTGGTAAATTGTCACAAATGCCGATGGATCATGGTGGATAAGGTTACTGAGTAATAAGAAAAAAAGGACTGCAAAACTGGATAAAATCATAGAAAGTGGGATTTACATAAGCAAAAAAAGTCGTGAGAGGAGAAGAATGCCATTTTTTCAGTAAATGTATTAAAACTCATTTGTCTCTGCCTGGCTGTTAACTAGTAATAAACATTTAATATATAATTAGAGCAATCAAATTTATACTTTTTTCAGACAAATTGCAACGAAAACTAATTTTTTTTATTTACTGCAATCCTAAAATCACTAAGCATCTAAAAGAAAGCCACTTAGAAATAGTCGATATTTAAATTTACACACTACAGATCATTCAATTTATTCCGATTTATTTGGATAATTCATGGTGGTCTTCCTTTATCGTTTCTTATTCCTTTTTTAGCTTAATATGTTTCAATCCATCCACTTTTAAAACGATTCCCACCCCAAACAATAGGTCATGAATCATTGAGACATTTAAAAAAAATTGTATATGTCACATTATTCTTGTACATACGTCTCCGTTGGAAAGATTATAATGTTCCACAGTGTGTAAGTAAATTTTTGTACACAAAGCAACCTGTGTCCCACAGCCAGTGACTTTTTCTGAATTGAGCAGCCACTCTAAATTTATTAGAGTTCCTTACATGAAGCTCAGAGCGACCTAGGCAAAGGCACCCTCAGCCTCATCTACCGGAAGAAAAGGTCCTGAACTTGGAATACATTCTTTTACTTTGAAATTTCATTGTATAATTAAGAAAGTGGTGATCATGCAATCCAATATATTTAAGAACACAATATCGAGATCGATGGAATTTATTTATTTGGGGCGATTCCCTTCTCAAAAATCCAACTCTATAATTATCCTTGGTATTTTTTTTGTGGTTAAGATTTTGATTTAGGGATCAAAAGTCACTCTGAAATGATATGCACTTACTTAACTAAGTTTATACTGAGGAAGGCCAGGAAAACATGAGGTACGGTACATACCGTGTTTCGAATTTTTGCTTTGGGGCTAGAGTTTTAAATAATGCTCTGAAATTTGAATGCTCACCTACTCACCCTTCGAGATAAAAATACAGATTTCTCTTTTTAAATGCCTTAAAAATGGATCAAATTAAATCTAAATCAAAACATGCAACGGATTAACATTTTGTTGAAACTCGATCAGGTGCAGCTTAGAATTCTAACAAAATAACCTTTTAACCTCAATTAAGAATAATTTCCATAGAAAAATGCAATCCTTCCTGCTTTTGACATGAACTTGTTTTGTGTTGAAGATTTAAATTTTACTACAATTTTTTACGGAAAGTATCATCAAATTTTTCTGCAAGCATCCGTTCAAAGTATATACAAATTTAGTTCAATACGCATTTTAATCCAAGGAAGCTGAGCCATTTCACTCGAGCCCAAAGTTTAATTAAAATCAACCAATTCGCTGGACTTGTAATAATTTAATCAAATCGCATCCTCGTGTCACATTTATTGTTTGTACCGTTGCATGTGAAAGCTTCGTACATCTGTCAAAATTTGAATATTTAAGAGGTAGGCAATTAGCTTGGGATACAGTTACCAAACAAAACAAGGCGGGGAAGACCTCGACTTGTCCATTTTGCAAGACCTTGGAGTGAATCCTCATTTTGCACATGTTGTTGATCGTTCATGTTTGAGGGTTTTCTCCAGCAGTCGGTGTCTAGACTAGACGGTTGGTCGGAATGAACCAATTTAATTTGCACGTCTGCACGCAAATAGCTAGAATCTAATCGCATCTCTCACATATCCAAAAATTAAAAAAAAATAGAATAGAAGATGATAATCCTACTTACAGTTATCTATTTTCACCCGTCTCTTATTAGCTCTACAATTTTAACGGCAGATGCACAAAAAAAGGAATTCCATGTCTGGGGCTGATTATAATAAAAAGTAGATTGGAAAAAGATTTATGACATGCATTCCAAATGCACCAGTACTGAAATGATTAGATCCTTAAATAATTTGATGACGTTTTTATTCCAAACAAAGGTGTTCATGCAATTGACATAGGACATTGATCATTGCAATAAAATATTATTAATCTTGCTCAAACGTTCTCATTTTTAATTTGTAATCAAGTTTTATTTAGCAAATTAAGGATACTTTTAACGAATTACATTTTATTCTGGCAAACTATAGGTATGTGAAAAAAACAAATTGATCTTTTAAATTTTAAGAGTACCATCGCTCAGCGTACAATACAACAAAAACTTGCCATATTGCAGACAAATATAACTTACCGTTGCCAGCTAAGCAATTGAGTCGAAAACATTACCTTGTTTTACCGGCCCTATCTAAGTATTTGCTTGTCTCAAGCTAAATTAAATTGGAGATGACCCACTTCCATCAAATATTTCTCATGCAACACAGTCAACCAACCCATTTCTGGTAGAACAACAAAAGTAAAGCCAATTTAAAGTTAAACTCCCTCACAGTTAAAACGAGGTTAGCTGTAATAAGGAATTATTTTTTGTTGTATTCATTACATGGCTGAAACTGGACTCGACAGCCGACAGCAGGCGTTGACTTTAAAGAAAAAAGAGTTCATGATCAATTTCAATCCAAACCAAGAAAAGAAAAGAGGTATCTGTAACTAGGCACGTACAGAAGGAGACTGACAAGGGAGCAGGTGACTTTATTTTAGGCAGATGTGTTGTGCACTTGAACAGAGAGTGAAATGAAAATGGGTAAAAGAAAAGAGACAGGTGTGGACCGATTCATGGATGATTAGCCACGTACTTATTACACAAGACACGATGCAATTACTACGCCATACAAGATAACGTAAGAAATATAAACCTAGACCCAACTTGACATTGGCAATCGAGTCTCATCTTTAGATTACACCTCACTTTTTTAATACCAAGTCAAAGTCAAGTGGAAGTGACTCATCTCATATCTTTTCTTAAATGATGGACTCCTACTATTATGAAGGATAATATTCAACAAAGTGTGTGAGGTGCTTGTAGGAGCTTCATCCATCCAGCAAAGAAGGATCGGATGAGTTGACGAAAATTTGATCGTGATAAAATGAAACAATAATTGTTACATGACTTGATACCACACAAATTACAGAACCTTGCTCCTTGTAAAAATGAAGTAAATCTTTATCCTTAAGCTACTCCCAAACCCAAGCTGTGATGAATGGATAAGTGAAAGGGTTTTGAGGACATGCTAGTGTTGATAAAGCCACGCTTATTTTCTGTTGTTGTCATGATTTAATTGAAGGCCAAGTTTACAGATTATTTTCAAATAAGGAAATAGTTCTTTATTATTTTGCTTTTTTTCAAAAGGTTCGTCTTTAAATCTACGAAAAGTCTTTATTTTCTAATTAGTTTTTGAGAAGTCACGGTGAATTTATATTTAATTAATTAATTAATTGATGTCTACATACAATAGCGCCAACCAAAAGGGTCCGTGCCTGGACTATCTCAAAATCCGATGAGATGAGATCTAAAATCAAATCAATGTGTTTTCTTCTCTTCCTTTTGCTTTGCTCCACTCAAATACATTTTTTAAACAATTTTTCTATATTTTGGTACTGATAGATATTTTGGTCTAAACCTTGAAAACATCAAACAAAACTTGGCAAGTGGGTCTGCCTCTGCTCTCTCCATTGTATTCCACTTTTCTCAACCCCATCATTTTATTAGATTTTACTTCTATTTACTAAAGGGTCTGAAATGCGTTCGGGGAAGTTGAGTTTACTTGCTGGACACGCGTATGTAACATACATAATTGCTACAAGTTCCAGTACCGTACTTCTGACTCGTCCTAACTGACGATTTAAAGTAGTACGGTGAAATAGAATCAATATAATTTTCTAATTTTAGTCAATCCAACCGCTTTCCACCTGGTTCATTTCATCTCATCCATCAGACGTCTGCTGCCATAGCCTCGTCTAATTTTCATTTTACTCATTTTATGAAGATCACGCGAAACAATATGGTTTCAAAAGGGTTGAATGAATGCCATCCATCCCACCCACCCACCGACATCCCCAATTCAATTGAGTTCAGTGTAGACCTTCATTATGACTACTTTTCCAACCTGGAATCCATGAAACTGTCCATACATCAACTAGTTTTGGACTCTTTGTGATAAGCACAGGTAAAAAACACATTGTGGCAACTTATTACAAAATAAAGTATTTTCAAAATTATAATTTCGTCCGCTTCCTTTTTCCTCTGTGTTATGTTGTCTCTGATTTAATGTGATCATAAACTTGAAAAATGCATCTTTCTCCAGGATGGAATAATAGGGTGATGGTAGTCATCGTTTTATTTTCAAAATAAAAAGTAACAGGATCATTAGTGGGATATTATATTAAATTTTAAACCCAGTTTGGTTTGGTTTTGAACTTATGTTGCAGTGCAGGTGGATAACTGTCGGTTACCGTATGTTGTGTTGGAATAGAACAATTCATCCACAGCACGCACACTTCTTCTGGATCTGCTTCTTTTTGTTGCTCTAAATTCTAAATGGTGATTTTTATAGCTGGTTCTTTTCCTTCTTCCACTTCATCTTGCATGATTTTTGGGTTCAGATTTAAATAAAAGTTTACGATGCAATGGATTTTTTTAACCAAAGAAAAAATGATCTTGGCGTGTGTGACTGAGCTACACTCAACTACTTTCTATTTTTTACCGGAAATTTTAATTACGTTTCATTCCACCTCGACCGTAACCTTTTATTTTATTACCTCCGATTTTGCTTTAAGGGATTTTTCACTCCATTTCATTTCATCTGTATAACTTCCTTTGTTTGACACATTTATTAATATTCCGTTATAATTTTTCTCATTAAGGTAACTTAGTGGCTTCTGATGGGGAGCTGCCACAGACGTTTAACAAAATCATGGCTTTTCTAAAAGGGTAAATCAGTGTTTAGCAAAAGGATTTAAATTTAAACTCATTATCACTGAGTAATGTGGTGTTTTGTTGGCGTTTCTAGTTTGTTACTACTTATTATTCTGTTGGGTTGAGGTTTGAATTTTGGAGTACCTTATTTTTGAAATACCTTGAGTTTGTAGTAAATAAGCGAGCCATTTCTGATCTGTTATTTTTGATCTGGCCCATGGCCCATGGGCCATGGGTCAGTTAATGGGACACATACAGACAAAGTAACAACAGCAGGGTATGAGATGGGAACAGATGGCCCGTGCCACGCCACGCACCACCCTAGCACAGATATCCACCCTGGTTGGATTGCCATTAACAAAAAACTAAGGGCTACTGAGATGTACTTACAGAAATAGTGAACCTGACGCTAGTCCCTTAAAACCAAACCAGGCCACGCGCTGTATTTTCTTTATACTCGTCATCCTTATCCCGTTCCAGTTGTAAGTATGAAATGGTTAAGGCTTTGGCTTGCTTCGGCTGAAAGTCTTAAAAAACCTGACCCAAGATGATTCGTCTCATTTTCCCGAAGTCTTGTTGGCACACCAAATTTACCCGAATCAAGAAACGCTTGACACAAAACGTGGATGAAAAACGCGGAACAAAAGAAAAATTCATGGATGAACTTTGCAACAAAAAAATGTAGAGCACGGTCAGCACCTAAAAATCTTTACTCTCTGGCTAAACTGCAATTTCTTAGCCTGTTTGGAATTAAATAATATTGTACTGGATTCAATTGTCTCGAATTGGATTGTGGGTTCAGGTTTTTCTAGTTGAGATGATTTCTACTCAAGCCCTGGTTTTCTTTTTTTTTCTTTTCCTTACTTTCTTGTTTGTGCTCCATTTATTTCAAGGAAAGGTTCAAAGATCGAATCTTGTTGTGAACATCTGCTCTACTTTGTTCCCCCTGCATTTTACCCTTTCTGAGGTTGCTGCAAAGGATGGGCTTGGCTTGAAACTGGAACTTGTTGCTTAAGCTTGTGCCGTGCCACCCGAGGAATTAAGTAGTAAAATACGTAAAACTAAGTTACTTTAAGTAGCCGAGATGAAGACCCTTCCAGCTCGTGGATTAGAGACTGCCGGTGCATCTTTGGTGTACTTGAATTTTGTCTTACTCCACTTCCTTTATTTATCAGATTCATCGGAGAGTCACAATGTTACATATATAACTGCATCTGAATAAATTCAACAATTTGGATATGACAATCTCTACTTTGTGTACCCTTTTCTAGCACTGTTAAACCATACGTTGAACCGGTCATGACCTCCAGAAACTGTAATGACAAATATTGGTTAATGGAGTAATAATTAGGTGCGGCAGAAAACTTTTAGTCATTAAACTGGAAGTATGCGGTGGAGTAATTTAGCTTGACTCTAACCAAAGTCACTACTGAAGATTAGATGGGAGGCATAACTCGTCGTTGAAATTAAGTGACCCTAACCAAAGTTGTGGATGAGGGTGACTGAAAAGGCTTGCAAGCTACTCGATTTTTCCTAGTTTTCCACCCAAATCCAGTCAAGAAAACATCTGCAGATGTGTGACTTCCCCAAGAATAAGAAAAGAATTCAAGAACACAGACAAGAGCAACTCTTTAGAATGCATTCGCCACCAGCTTCGAAACTTGGACAACCGATTTCTTACTTATTCTTAAAATCTTGGTTGACTCACCCTCCTGTTGCACTACAGTATTACTGAAGAACAATTTTGAAACAATAAAATATGAAGGGCAAACAAAAAACATGGGACTACGGCAATAAAAAAAAGCATAAGAAAGGATCGAAGACGAAAAATG
>JAAXNX010001893.1:0-15586 GCA_036491905.1 Folsomia manolachei | reverse complement strand
CAGATACACGTAAAATTAGTCAGTCACGTACGCAGTTTCTTGGGGAGTATAAAACGAGCTAAGTTTCGTTCATTCACTCCAATAAAAATGGAGTAATCCATCATTAAACGTCTCCTGCGACGGAGGAGACTTCCCATCCGGTTCGTGGACCAGTATCAACGATGAGAAATGTATAATAAAATTGTTTTAAGGATAACTAACGGAATTAAAATTATTTGTTATTCTTTTTATACAGATTCTCAGCGCTGTACTCCAGGTATTTGCACAATTTGGAATATCTGGGACTGACCTTTAAAGCAACACAATGTTGGACATAGATTAAAGGGTATGAACCAATTTCCAAAAAATATAAAAGACTGAAACAAGCTTTGTTTAAATTGAAAGACTAACAGCTTTTCTATTTCAGGGTTCCCATAAAAATCTTCGGATCCACTTCTTACTTTTGAAATCTTGTCTTTAGGCAGCTGGAAATATGACCCAATCCCACGTGAACGCCATCAATTGAATGTATGGCTGTGACGGATTTCTGCAAATCATGGTGGCTATGTGGCGAAAATAATTTCAAAGTTTACCAACTTTGGGATTTTATTGCATTTCCGTCCTTGATTTTTTATTAAAGCCGTGGCTTTCTGAACTTGATAATTGATTGATGTAAGCTGTACTCCAATGCTTATAATCTATTCGGTTTAAGTCTCACCTTGCATTTGAGCCTATTATTGTAGGTGTTGATTCGACAATATGAAAATTTGTTTATTTTCTTATTTATTTTTGAAATAAAATAAATTTTCGTAAAATTCTTAGTTTGGTATTTTTTTTGTTATTTTTTAAGCTAAAGAAACAATTGAGTTTTGCAATCTCAAGGTAACTGTAACGCAGTAAATCTCTACAATTCTGAAACTTGGGCAGAGATTAAAACTTCTCTTCAGAAACTTGGTTTTAGACTGAGCCCACTTTCTCCGGGAAAGTATTGATCCCGACGGAAAAGTAAATATTGAGTAGTGAGCAGAAACTGCGGAGAAAGTTTAAAGCCCACTAGTTGCTGGAGCGCATCTAGCTTTCACTCCAGATAGAAACTCCACACCTGGAAAATCTCCAGATTAAGACTACACCTGGCTCTCTGCTATGGGACACGAAAATCTCGGAAAATATTGAATATTTTACGTAGCAATTTAAGTATGGATTAATTCCATTATTGTCACTTTATTCGGATAAACATATCAAAAAGAGAAAAGCATGCGAGTTTGGACAGGTGTGCTCCTCTTCATTATCGTGGGTGTTGCCATGGTAATAGTCTTAATATTACTAGTTTCTCTATCCTGCAGTTGAGTAACTTTTCTTTTTTTCAGGCATGCTGCTGCTCCTGGGTCTGCAAAGTTGGGAGAGTATTCCAAACGCTGGTTTAGCAAGAGACGGAAGAAAAGTCAAAGGTCATCAGAAGACGGAGAGTTGAGCAATAATCCGCAATCTTTCCCTGTAAATAATCAACCTGAAGGATGTATAAGTACCTTACCCAACGGTTGGAGTTTACCTTATCCACCCCAGTCATTTGACATTATGCCGATGCCACCTATTCCGGAAGATAACTACAAATCTGGTCTGACTACGGAGATAAGCAACGGACCACTTCCGTATCCTCCAGAACCCCAGTACCTTACCTTGAGTAAATAAATTACCCGGAATTAAAACCATATCAGGATTTGCCACACTATGGAGATTACCAATTTTAAGTACAATACTTCAAAAATACTTTCCCAACCCCGTTGGCACCAAGTACAAACTAATGGACCCAGTTTTAGCGAATGAAGACTAAAAACAGGGTGAAACTCATATCTGTCTCATATCTTAGATTTTAACCTTAGTTTTGTCCTTTTATCAAGTCCTTTAACTAAATATGTAATAATTTAACATGCAATAAATGCCCTGAGCTAACTTTTCCTGTATTGGATTATAAATGGGTACTTTATTGTCATCAAAACAGCTTCCATTTGTGCTGGCTCGTCGATTTTCAAATCCTTTATAGTATGACTTGCTAGATAAATGGGTATATTCAAACGATAGCCTCCATTCGAATTAGACGGATCATTACAAAAAATGTGTTTATGTAGTAAAAGAAAATAAATAGGATTAGTCGTTTCCTGTTGTTTTGGAACGCAGTAAAGTGTAGCCAACTTTGCTCGTTGTCTCTGATATTGATCGGGTTGCGACTTTTTCAGGTTTATTTTTCCTGTAAGGAGATTTACTCGGATTTTGTTGACGACATAAATTATCTTGGATGCAAACCCAAGCGAATGAATAACGAATGAGATAAATTTAAGCGTGGGCTCATTTGGTGCAAGCATGTTTGCTTCAACTTTATAAGGACGGTATAAGTTTATGGCTTTGTTTTTACTTGTTTTAGGGAAACACTCCTTCCAGCCTTCTTATTTAAGGGCTTGAACCAGTTTGTTTATTTTAACAAGATTTTTTTGCTGGAGATTTACAACAAAAAGGCGGTTGCCAACATTTGTTTACTGGCATTGGCTGGATTTGACTGTAGCCTTCTACTTGGTGAATGTCCAAAAGCCGAAAATGTATGCTTACCCTTCTACAACTGAAGCCAATTAAGACAGCCCACGTTGTTTTTTTAGTTTGAATTTAGCTCACTCATTATTCATTGCCCTCAGGGTTTGCTTCCGGATAATTTATGTCGTAAACAAAATTGTGGATATTTGAATAAGTATCAACATCGCGATATTTGCGATTCTTCTCTAGTTTGAAGATTGGCTGCCATTCCTCATTCATCACGAACTAGTACATAGTTTGCAACTACAAAAGTTTTTCAATCGTTAGAATTTTAGATTGACATTAATCCCGTCATGGCGACCACAGAAATGTGGAAAGTTTTGCAAACTTTTGCTCAGCGATACAAAGTCCGCACAAATTTACCCTGGACCGTTTCTGCCCTTAGACAAGAAATCCGACTACGGCCAATTTCCGTAAAAGAGAAATTTAAGCAAGAAATGACATCTGGGGTTTTGCTCCTTCACGCCGTCTACAGCCTTGTTGCCTTTTACTTGTGTTGGGGTCGAGATACAAAACTGGGCGTGGTTCATGTATTTATTATTTTGGTGTGCGTAGTTGCCTCGCCGTGTTTCTTGGTGACGCATTTTGTACTTTCATTCACGCCTGAAGTCGTCCCGATAATTTTGAATNCTTGTTGCCTTTTACTTGTGTTGGGGTCGAGATACAAAACTGGGCGTGGTTCATGTATTTATTATTTTGGTGTGCGTAGTTGCCTCGCCGTGTTTCTTGGTGACGCATTTTGTACTTTCATTCACGCCTGAAGTCGTCCCGATAATTTTGAATGCATTAACTGGGCTTCAAAATAGGATGAAAGGTAAAAAAATGGGTATTGTGCATTTAAATAGATTCTTATTGCTGTTTCTTCTAGTTATAGTTACCATGGCAACCTGGCCTGATCATGGGCGTGTGTAGTTCTTCGCAAAAATTATGCTGTGTTTGGGCTGGTACGTGGGTCCTTATATTGCGGTTACCATCGTGTTATTGGGATTGGATCCACTTCGTGTGATTTTAATCTCGGAAACTTCTACGGTAAATGCAGCACTACTTGGATTTCGAGTTGTGTTCTTGTTCAAATATTTAAATGAGGTGTTTGTGGCTATTCTTGTCTATTTAATTACTGCAATCATGACACATAGCTCGCTAACTGACTTTATCGAGGTGTTGAGAAAGAGGATAAGCTTAGAAACGGGAGTGGTTGGATTTTATATTTCGAGTTGTGTTTTTGTTCAAATATTTAAATGAGGTGTTTGTGGCTATTCTTGTCTATTTAATTACTGCAATCATGACACATAGCTCGCTAACTGACTTTATCGAGGTGTTGAGAAGGAGGATAAGCTTAGAAACGGGAGTGGTTGGATTTTATAGGGAGCTACAAATTTGGAATGGTTATATGAATTGTAACTTCTTTTATTCCGTTATTCCGCCAATTTTTTTCTTTGGAGAGTTAACAATTGCTTTGTGCACATACGGGGCGATCCGGTTGAGGAATAAAATTCCGTGGGTTCTGTATCCTATCCTTGTTTTTCTTGATGGATGCGCAATCCTATTTGCAACCATATTAATACCGTATGCAGGGAAGGTTCATGAAAATTCTAAGGAATATTTGGCTCAACTCCGTCAAAAGGTTAGGAGTAAATATGATAGAAGGTTAGTTAAGAGCTTGAAACCTTTGGCGATTGAAATCGGGCAATTTGGTCAAATGGATACAGGACTTTGCACGGAATACTTTAGATATTTCACTGACATCACGAGCAACCTGCTGATTACATTTTAATTTGAGAAATATTTATTGGATAATGCAATGAGTCTAGAAATTAAGCCATTATATCAATGTATCCCTTATTTGTTCATGTTTTAAGATAAAATGCCATAAGACTAAAAATTAAAAGTTAAAAGTCAAACAAAAATTGGAAGCGACAAAAAATTCTTTCACGTTTACTCTAAGTTTATAGGCTGTTTTTTTTTATTTTATGAATAAAAAGGGTAATATTATCCTATGCTTTGAAAAACATAAAAATAAATATAATGGGTATGTCTGAACCTTTACTTTTTTGACGTGGATACCATTTTAACGAACACCGTTCCATTGTCACAGTGTTACAAGAACTAATAAAAGAAGAATTTGAGACCTTTCTTCTTAATAATCTAAACTGGGTTCAATACCTTCACCAAAGGGCAAGTTATGTGCTTGTTTTTTATTTAGTTCAAGTATAGCTTCAGCAAGAAACACATCCATCTGCACGTCGAGAAATTTAACCATTATAATTTAACCATTACAAAGTCTTAAGACAAAGTTTTTGCTTTGGGTCAAAACAAGGAAAATTGAATTATTTGTAAATTTCATCCTTATTTTACAGGAGTTTGTTAATGACTTACTTTTACTTTGTTTTGTGCATTTTTAATTGTAATATGACCACATTTTATGTAAAACATATACAACCAGCGTTATAGTTTGAATAGAAAATTTGGCTCCTGGTCAGAATCTTTTTGGTTGCTGTCGAAATCAATAAATAATTTTCAAGAATCGCTTCTGATAATCTCATTCTTTAAAGGGACGCCATTATAATTATTTCTGGGCTATAAAACGAAGTGCACTTTGTCCAATCGTTTCAATAAAAATGGATTAACTCATCAGTAAAAAATGGCTTTGGGACAATAGATGATTAGT
This sequence comes from Folsomia manolachei, assembly GCA_036491905.1. Taxonomy (NCBI): domain Eukaryota; kingdom Metazoa; phylum Arthropoda; class Collembola; order Entomobryomorpha; family Isotomidae; genus Folsomia; species Folsomia manolachei. The sequence goes on along the minus strand of JAAXNX010001893.1, from coordinate 10,356 downwards.
ATATGACTTTTATATTCGGTAGAGATTAACCAAAGTCGGAAAAAAGAGAAGCTAAAATAATTTTTGTGCAGTTCGCTTTCCTCCAATTTTTGGCGATCGAGCAACAATAAAATTCCAATCGACAGGAAACTGGAACAGAAAGCAGAGTAAATCCTTTGGAATGGACAATATTACAAATTGGCGAAGAAGAAATGAGCAGCAATAAGTTTGTCTACAATATTTCTTATTTTTACAGCATGTTTTTTCATCCGTCCTCATTTTTATAAAAAGATTTGCATCCCATAAACTGTTGACGTTTCCAAAAAACGAATAAAATATTATACTGAAAAAAGTGGCTTAAGTAATTTTGTCAGTTGTTCTTTAATTGGATTGTACCGTACACATAAATATTACCACAAATACAAAATAATCAATCCGAATGACTGATAAAGTATCCGAAATCAAAAATTAAGGCAATCAATCTTCATCCAGTTAATATCTATTTGCACGTATTCTGTCCAGTACTCAATTGCCAAATGAATTCATTATCTGAAAGAATGTTGCTAAAGTGTTTAATTGTCAAGGACGATGCGGTAATTCAATTCATGGTACATTAGAAAGAGCAAGGTAATCAAGAGCAAATCTTTTTTCCGAAGGGAACATTTATGCAAAATACGAGTACGTGTCAAACATTGCAAACATGTCAAACACTTTGCTAATCGAACAGTCATCAAAGTATGGTCGGATTCGATTGCAATCCCAACCAAATATTGTATCCAATTTGAACACATTTATTTCTCTTTGCGTCTTGGATGTTCATTCAACGTCTAAAGTCCAACCACTTCGCTAAAAATAAGAAACCAATCAATCAAGCCCATATAACTGTTCCCGTCACGCTTCCACAATTTCCTCAAGAAATTCCACTCCCATCCATCGAAATTCCGGTGAACACTCCGCCGAATCCGAATCAAAATGTTTCTGGATTGGTTGCTTTTTGGTAGGAACAAGTATTTGTCGTTTCCAAGGTTTTGATTGAAATACTCACTTTTTTGCATGACAGCGAACCAAGGGTTGTGGGTCTTGCCGAGATCGATGAGGATTTCGTGATCGGATACTATGTCAATGCCACGGTAACGCTGAATTTGTCCTTGAGTATTCCCAAGTTCTCCGTGGATAGTGACTATTTTGCTGGGGTGGGATTCCAATACATGGAAGGAATTGATATAAAAGAGCTGAATATTACGGGCGATGGACTGTCTTCTCTGGGATTGTTCGATTTTTATCTTAATATATTTGCCAAGGGTCAAATACCCACGAGCGCGGAGTATATGTCGCTGGATGAGCTAGAGTTTGACTTTGGTTTTGGTGAGGCTTTCCTTATCACGGAGACTTTTGGAGGCCAATGGAAATCCGGTGAACTTGGACACTATTGCGAGACTTATTGAGCTTCTTTATGATGTGATCTGGATTCCGAATAAAGCAGGAATTGTGTCGTCTACGAGATGTTTGTTTGACCATGCGATAAATGTGAGATACAATAATTTTACGGCAAGAAAATGCTTAAATTTTTAAAAATGTGGAATGTATGTCAAAAGAATGTCAATTTGTAGGAGTGTACAATAATAGAATTAGGCAATGGGAATTGTAAGTTCTAGATTTTCAAATTCTGGAAAGTTTAGAGATTAAATTAAATTAACTTTTTTCAGATGATTGTATCAAGACGACTTTGAAACCAGAGTGTTTTGAAGGAGAAAAATCAGCTTTTTCAGCACCCATAAATGACGGTCAAGGTATTTGTGGGTCTGAAACTACAACTTTGATGTTTACGGAAGTGTCGATCTTAAGTACCAGCCCGGTTATGTGCACCGAAGTTCCAACTCCTGATACAACGACAGTCACAGAAATTACCGAATCCATAATGACAGAAGTTACAAATCCGGAAATTACCGAAATCACTCCGACTGAAATTACAAATCCCGAAATTCCCGAAACCACTCCGACTGAAATTACAAATCCCGAAATTCCCGAAACCACTCCGACTGAAATTACAAATCCCGAAATTCCCGAAACCATTCCGACTGAAATTACAAAACCCGAAATTACCGAAACCACTCCGACTGAAATTACAAATCCCGAAATTACCGAAACCACTGCAACAGAAATTGAAACCACTTCGACTGAAATTACAAATCCTGAAATTCCCGAAACCACTCCGACTGAAATTACAAATCCTGAAACTACTACTTCCACAGTAACTGAAACGACTACAACTAAGGCCACCGAAACTCCGAATCCAGATACGACTACCATTAAGGTTACTGAAACACCAAATCCTCAAACGACCACCCTGAGAACGACTACAAGAGCTAGCACAACCACCGAAAGTCCAGTCACCGAAATGACAACAGAAACCAGTACCGAAGAAGCCCCAACAAGCACTGAATCAAATTCGGTAGTTGCACAATCCTCATTGGCTCATGTAATTTTTGGTATTGCATTCACTTTTCTATTGCCAATTTGGACTTTCCAATCAGTAACTGATTGATTATAAAGTAAGCTCTATTGAAATCTAGCAGACACACAACTTGGCAACTTTAATAATTGTTTTGTTGTGCCTATCCCAATTAAACTGCAATAAAAATGTTAATCCAGTCACTTTCTCTACAGCAACTCGATCGGAAATATATCACTCTTCTGTTTTATTGTAATCATAATGATTGTTACTGGACATGTTATAATTTGTAGGACACCTTGGCATACCCCCATGTTGAAGGTTACACAAGTCTAATTTGCATTTAAAACGGGTTAAATGAGCAAAAACCATAATTAGAGGTGTTTAAATTGAGCCAACTATTAATGATATTCCATCCGCATTATTATCAGGATCGATAGTTACCCAAATATTATTCCGTTGTTTAATACGCACTCCAACTCCAATAACCTTGCTGATCGGAAGTTGTATTTGCGAAACAACTCCGCAGTTTCTGTCCGAGTTTGGTCTTTATAACAATGATAGCATAAATTTGCAATGGGTAACCCAACTATTAAGAAGGACCCGTTTTTTAATTGAAGTTGAATTTGCGAAACAACTCCGCAGTTTCTGTCCGAGTTTGGTCTTTATAACAATGATAGCATAAATTTGCAATGGGTAACCCAACTATTAAGAAGGACCCGTTTTTTAATTATTCTTCCGATGAGGAAGAATTTGAAGAGAAAGATGATTGTAGAAATTTCTGCAGTCCACGAAATTCTGATAATTTCTCGACTTTTCTCCGCGAGTCATCAATCCATGGACTAAAATATATTGGACAAGTTGATCAATGTCTGGGGGCGAAGTACGTTATTCGCGAAATTCAATATTTTCAAATTTTTGGATTGTAAATTTCGAAACTTTTTTGCAGGATATTTTGGATAGTAATGTTTCTTTTTGGAGTTGGAACCTCAATCTACTGGATCCGGACTGGGGTTGTCGCGGATTTATTGGAGAATCCAGTCATAATCTCTTTCCAAGAAGAAGAGATAACCATTGACCAAATCCCTTTTCCTGCTGTGACCATCTGCTCGTCATCCAAGAGGAAGGGAGACGTTTATTTGCAGCAACTTTTGTAATTTGGGCTGATTAATTTTTACATAAAAAAGTTTAAAATCCATGATTTTTCAGGGAATTTGGAGTTATGGCAGCTGTTGTCGACGCCAACCCCAACAATATCAGTGAGGACTACGGTCATGATTATTACCGACGCTATAATTCCTTGCGTTACTTACTGGATTTATGTCAGGACTCGAATGGGTTTAGTGATCATTTCCAGCCTCAAAAGTTTCTCCAAGGCATAAAGGAGATTGCAATTGGGGATAACGCGGAACTCGAGTTTGTCATGAAATATGCCAAAAAGGTTAGTCAAAAGATATCAAAAATTGTCAACATTTTAAACGAATTTGCAACAATAGGCCCTCCACAATTGCGAGGATATCGTTCTACTCTGTCTTTGGGCCAGTCAACCGTTTGATTGTGCGACGGAATGGGTTCCAATCATAACGGAATATGGTATGCTTTGGTTGCTTTGGTAACTGATTCTAGATCAATTGACAGTAATGGAAATTCTTATTTTAGGAAATTGCTGCACATTCAATATGATCCCCGAATTTATTTTACGAAAAAACTACCCGTAAGTGAAAAACGTCGTGTGAAATATGGTTAAATATAAATGAATGACATTGCAAAATATTTTATAAGGCATCACCGGAGACAGAACCGATCCCGAGGCAATTTCTCTCTCAAAAGGAGACAACGATATGCCAATAAAATTCAGGCCTGGTCCGAGTGGACGATTGATAAACATCTTATTGAGAAGGAAGAAGATGGAGCTAAAGAGCTCAATATTTCGAATGCAATTGATGTCCCGAAACACCAAAGAAGTGCCGGGTTAAGCTCGGGTCTTTCAATTCTGGTCAGTCCGGATTTTCAGGGGGACTTCAATGACCTAATAGGATTGCCTTGTAACTCGTTGGACGGATTGGGATTTCGGGTAGGATAAAAAATGTTAGTAACGGTGACGGAATTTTTGTTTTGGCAATTTTTTGCAGGTCCATGTTCACTCGCCTATTCAATATCCACATATCTCGGACTTTGGCAAGGCGATTGAAACGGGGACCGAGACATTTGTTGATATCACGACTGCTATTACGATGCCGGTAGGAAATTGTACAAATTATAAGGAGCTATTTTTTAAAAAATCATGATTTGATAATTTTGCAAGTAGGATCCGGAAGTCAGAGATATTAGCAAGGTAAGGTTAATAACTTCGAGAATACAGCGGACTTTGCCTCAAGTCTCAATTATTTAGGAGAAACGTCAATGCTACTTCAACGGGGAACGGAATTTGTCCTCATTCAAGGATTATACGCAGCAAAACTGTGTGGATGAGTGTATAATGGATCAAGTCTACAAAATGTGCAGCTGTGTCCGGATATATATGCCGAGTAAGATGAAACAATTAAGAAATTTCAAAAGATAAATTGAAATGAGTTTAATATACTCAGGACAAAGCCAACGACTCTGCATGACAGAATTGGAATCGGTCTGTTCCAAAAATGCGAGCGGTAACTTAACAAAAAAACGAGGACTCGTATTTTAAACATTTTTACATTATCAACAATTGCAGAGTTCAATTAAAATAAATGTCCATTGTTAGCTCGCATAATGGAGGACGGCGCCATGGAGCTGTGTTCCCATTGTTGGCCTTCTTGTACTCAACTGGAGTATTTTGCAGCGACCACAGAACTCCCGTTACGGGATGATGTCAATATTTGGAAGAGTTTTGTGGATGGAAGTGTGGAATTCAATGCCACAAAAGAGTACGTTTCCAATTGCAACTAAGACTAAAGTATTTAATTGTTTGGCATTTTGAGTCAAATTAGAAAATTTTGGCCAGATTTCCCAAAGATGTGGCCATAGTTCACTTGTTCTTCTCCAAGGACAATGTGGAAAGTCGGGCGAGGAAATCGCTGTATGGTGCAATTCAAATATTGGGTACCTAAATTTTTTGTATTTCAAAAAATTGACAAAAATTGAAACGTATTAAATTTGAAATGATTACTTTCTTCTCCAGCCAGTGCCGGGGGTGTGATTGGACTCACCCTGGGAATCAGCATGATCAGTTTTGTTGAACCAATTTATTTTCTAACAATAAGACGCCTGTTTGTGAGCGCAGAGGAAAGAAAACATAATAACACATTTCATCCTAAACCCACAAAAATATCTGTGCAACCCATTCACTACAAGAAACGTAATGATGAGCAGAAATTTGTTATTAGTGGTATTCCGAGAGCTTGGATACAAAACTGAAACAGTGATCAATTGATCATTGACTTTGTATCACGACGTATCAATAAAATGTGAGATGTACAGATACACCATTTACAGGATTGAAATTGCAAAAAAACGGCTTCACTTCGGCCATAATAGTTTTTGATCAGTGCATAAAGGAAATATTTTGATAATTCTTTTCATATTGATTCAGTTTGACAGTGGGATTATTAAAAACCCGTTTAAACTTTAATCGTTGAAGTTTGTAGTCACTTCGGATTCTGCAAGTATATCGTTTCTTTAAATAAACGTTATCATTTTCTCTGGCAGAGTTGGAATGTTATACAGAATAATTTGCATATAAAGAAGTATAAATGAGGCAACAACTAATTGCTGGTGTGGAAATTGAGCAAGAAAAGTAATTCAGCTGGAATTATTTTTGGAATCGATATCCCAACCTAGCGAGAATTGTTCGAATATTTGATACTTTATTTCCTTCACATAATAAATTGGCCGACTGAGTTTGGAACGCGTATAACTTTATTGTGAAAAGAGTTTAGTTTTGGTTTTTAAACCTTAAAAATAATTAGCATGGCCAAGGTTTCTGAAAAGAAGGACTCATTTCGAAATTACTCTTCCGACGAGGATGAAGATGAACCTCAGGATTGTCGAAATTTCTGCAGTTTAAGCAATTCCGATAATTTGTCAAGTTTTCTACATGAGTCATCCATTCACGGGATAAAATACGTTGGACAATCAGATCAATGTCTGGGAGCAAGGTGAGTCATTTGCAAAAAATTACTTTATTTTTGAACTTTTTGCTGAACTATGTTTTGTATTTTTAGGATATTTTGGATAGCAATGTTCCTCTTCGGAGTAGGCGCCTCAATCTACTGGGTCCGGACTGGGGTTGTCGCCGATTTACTGGAGAATCCGGTCATCATCTCCTTCCAAGAGTCGGAGATAACCATTGACCAAATCCCTTTTCCTGCCGTGACAATCTGCTCCTCGTCCAAGAGAAAGGCGGCCGAGTTTCTGAAGCAGTACAAGTATTTAAAGGTCCTTAAAATTGAGTGATATTTGTCTCCAAGTTGTTTTTATTGTTTTCAGATATTTCCTATCCTACAAGAATTCAACAACACTCAAGTCCCCACAAGAGCTTGAAGAATTTTACCGACGCTACAACTCCATTGTTTATTTGCTGGACTTGTGTCAGGATTCCAATGGGTTTAGTGACCATTTCCAGGCGCAAAAGGGAATCAAAAACATTGGCAAGGAAATTGAAGACAATAAAGAACTGGAGTTTGTTCTGAGATATGCGAGAAGGGTAAGTATTTTAGAGGATGTGGTAAAATTGGTGAAAATTTGTTGAACTATTTTTTTGAATAAAAGGCCCTCCACAATTGTGAGGATATCGTTCTTCTGTGTCTCTGGGCAAGTCAACCGTTCGATTGTGCAACGGAATGGACGTCAATTATAACAGAATATGGTACACTGTGGTTGCCTGGTAACTGAGTAAATTTCAGGTAACGGAAATATTTGTTGCAGGTAACTGCTGCAGTTTCAACATGATTCCAGAATCCATTCTGAGGAAAAACTATCCGTAAGTTGAGAGAAAACTTTGAAAACCAAGCACTGCATTTTTTTATTTTATTGATTTTTTCTCAAAAAGTCATCACACTCGACAAAAACAATCTCTTGGAAATTCCTCGAAATGGAGGAGACGCTACGAAGCCAAACTCCAAGCCTGGAGTGGGTGGTCGATCGACAAACATTTGGTTGAGAAGGAAGAAAAGGCTCGAGTTGGGAATAAGTCGGGTTCACCAGATGTCCCAAAACATCAACGAAATGCCGGGATGAGCTCGGGTCTCTCTATTGTTATCAATCCGGATTTCGATGGGAATGGTGACTCGGTTTATAATGGGCTAAATTATCACTGCAACTCGCTGGATGGGTATGGCTTTCGGGTGAGAAAGACCAAATGGTAATCATTGCAAAAAAAGTAAAATGCGAATGTATTTGCCAGGTTCACGTTCATTCGCCGATTGAGTATCCACATATCTCGGATTTTGGGAAGGCAGTCCGATCAAATACAGAGACTTTCATGGATATCAAGGCTGCTATTACGATGCCTGTTAGAAATTGGGGTATGCTCATGAGTTTACAAATTTTAAACACATTTTATTTCAGGATCCGGAAGTGGTGGATTTTAGCAAGGTATGAATTCATTTAAAGTGAGAAGCGTTTTTTTGGAAATTCATGACATTACGTATTTAATTTATCAGGAAAATCGACAATGCTACTTTAATGGGGAGAGGAATCTCTCTTCATTTAAAGATTATACGCAAAAGAATTGCGTGGATGAATGCGTCATGGATCAAGTCTACAAGATGTGCAACTGTGTCCGAATATATATGCCGAGTAAGAGCAAGTTAAGTATGAGAAAATCGAGTATGTGAAAATTATTAAAAGCTAAATTATGAATAATATTCAAAGGGCAAAGTCAGCATCTTTGCATGACTCAATCGGAATCCAACTGCTTGAGAAATGCGACAAGTAAAGTTAGATAATAATGAAAAATTCATTAAAAGAATAAAATCATTTATCAATTGTTTAGATTCCATCATGGAAAATGGGACGATGAACCTTTGTTCACATTGTTGGCCAGCTTGTACTCAACTCGAGTATTTTGCAGCTACAACGGAACTCCCGTTACGAGATGATATTGGGATTTGGAAACGTTCTAAAGCTGGAAATGGGAAAGCTAATGATACGAAAAAGTGCAGTTCATATTTTTGTATGATACTTAATTATTTATTTTTCACTTTGGGTAAATTTTTACAATTTGTGCCAGAATTCCTAAAGATGTAGCCATCGTTCATTTGTACTTTTCCAAGGAAAAGGTTGAAAGTCGGGCCAGGAAATCGTTGTATAGTGCAATCCAAATATTGGGTATTAATTTTTTTTAATAAATTTAAAAACTTGAAAGCGTTATTGATATTTGATATATTCGGAATGATTCATTTCTTCTATAGCAAGTGCCGGAGGTGTAATTGGACTCACGCTGGGAATCAGTATGATCAGTTTTGTGGAACCAATCTATTTCCTGACGCTCCGGCGCCTATTTGGGAGAAACACTTCAATTCCAACTGAGAAGACGTTGCAAAATGAAATATCACAAATTTCTCCGACACAAATATTTGTGCAACCACTTCACACAAAAATGAAGGATGGACAGCAATTTGTTGTGGAAGGAATTCCAAGAGCTTGGATACAAAACTGAAATAATGAATATTAGAAATAAGAATGTAAGCAACCATTAAAATTGAATAAAACTAAATGACCATTCTCATTGACGTATTAATGCCATATGAATAAATAGATACATGGTTGACCAATACCTTCTGTCCTTTTTTTGCTTGACAACACTCAATTCAGTGAAATGAGTGGATTTGGAACTTGCATAAATTATACGCCATAGATTTGCATTTCCAAGAATCTAATACAAGCACAAACAATGTAATCACTTGTAATCTTGATTTACTTTGCAACTCAGTCATAACGGGGGAATAACCGTTATCGATCTAATGGTATGAATCCATTTGTTTCCTGTCAAAACAAAATAATTACGTGATTAATTGCACACAGTTCCATCCAGTTTCCAACACGGGATCCTTCCCACCTGCAAACATTTCTATGCCGTCATCGGCTGAAGTGGCAGGATTACTTATTTTTCAATGGATTCCAATTCTCCATAATCTTACCTTACTTAATCCAATGTGTGTGATAAATATTATTTCACTGCCACTGCCGAGTATTTAAGCAGAATCCTTGGTCAGACATCACAAATCCTGTGAGGAATTCATGCTCATTTTTTGTATAAAAAGTTGAGTAATAATCTTCACAAATTTTTTAATAAGTATTTTAAAATGTCGCAGTTACTTCTTTTAGTCACAACAATGTTTGCTTTAACTTCAATCGTGATCTGTGGCCCGATTTCGCCTCAAGTTAAAATAAGTAATGCAGTCTACCGCATATTGGAACGAATGCCAGTTATTGATGGGTAAGTAAATCCTTCCATTCTCGAATATCCGAAATTTTAAATAATTCTCAATTATAGACACAACGACTTCCCTTGGACCACGAAACGACTGATTGGGAATGACCTACGGCTACTCAATTTTAGTTCAGATCTCACAACTCAAGAGCCTTGGTCAGGTGACGATATGTCGCAGACAGACATCCCTCGACTGCGGAGAGGTCGGGTTGGAGCCCAGTTTTGGGTAGCTTATACCGAATGCCGAAGCAATTACAAGGATTCCGTGGCCAATACTTTGGAACAGCTTGATGTCATTCAGAGACTGGCGGAGGAATATAAGGATGATTTACATTTTTCGACTTCAGTGTCAGGTAACACAAAATTAAGTAATGTTGCCAAGCAACCGTTGCTAAGCAACCATTGCTAAGCAACGATTTTGCAGATATTGAGCTGGCCCTGTCTCTGAATAAAACGGCGAGTCTCATCGGTGTCGAGGGTGGTCACTCGATCCAGTCTAGTTTTGCTGTGTTAA
>JAAXNX010001892.1:0-15593 GCA_036491905.1 Folsomia manolachei | reverse complement strand
TAAATGAACAGACAGACGGACAGACAGACAGACGGCCTCAACGGTTACATAAGCACTTCGCCTCTGGCTCGGGCTAAAAAGTCAGAAACTTGTGAGAAAGCTGCGAATATTCTAATAGGATTTTCTCTTCGTCATTTTTTACGTAACTTGGGATTTAGTTTTATAACAGGTCAGAACTTCAGGGTGAAGGCTCTTGTCTATTCGATCACGAGATTTTAGTCAGTCAACAAAAACATCCGCTTCGCTGATCTTTAATTGGAATAACTAATAGACTTGCTACACGCTATACGAAATCATGACGGCGAAGATTGAGATTTTACCAAAAACCCGTTATCTCATTACATAACCACTGAATAATCATTTTCTTCTTACATCTACTTTTATGTGGTACAGGAACCCACTCTTAAAATACATGTATGTGCATAAGCACGTTTATTTCTGAATATTTAACACTAAATTGTCAACTTTCACCGTAAATATTATGAGTTGATTCATTCAACCCGTGTAAAAAATAATGTTGTAAAATTAATCCATTTTTAATAATGTTTCGTGAAGGTATTCGACTACGACCGATACTCCAGGAATGATGTCGTGGGTCAAGTATCTTTCCGGTTGGAGGATTTTAGCGTTACGACAAATCTGGAGATCTGGGCTGATGTGATCAAAAATAAAAAGGTAAAATCCAGTCTTCCTTCCTTCCTTTTCTCAACTTTCTCCCATGTTCTAAGCTCTTCATGTGTGGTGCTTGGTATTTTTACCATTCACCTGAAATTCCTTTGACGTCAGGAGATCTCTTTTATTATATTTTGTTGGGTGAGGCAATTCACATTTTAATCGCGTTCCACTACCTTTTTCATGCTTGGTAACTCATGCGGGTTTCAGAGCATATAAATAGTGAGTGAAACAATTCTGTACCTGTACGCTTTCCTTCTCAATCTTACTGAATCCGTAATTGGCCGAGGTTATATTTAATTTACCCTTGACGAGCTGGTTAAATTTAAATTATATACAATAGCAGTGGCATCAGGCAACAAACTTTTCCAAAAATTTTACCCACAATATAAATACTTTCTCTCCTTTCACCACTTACCAGGTTGTTCATACACCGACCACACTTGGTCATGCAATACCTTGTATCACATGAATCTAACAAGATGTTTGCTTACACTCTCATCCCATCAAATTTGAAATATCCGTTCCATGAACTTATTTTTCTTGGAGAAAAATGTTGAGACAGGACATCAAAGAAGCATGCATGAGACACCACCGTGGCGTATCTATTCAACCATCCCTCATCTCATTCCTCTTGCATGCCACTCATCCGGGTCGAATTCCTGATGGATTTTGGCCTGGACCTGGTTTTCCTACCTTGACAGCCTTTTTGGCTCTCTTTCTAAGATGAACATTTTTTTGGAAGCAAGTTTTCTTGCCCTTGACGCCACCCTGCCAACTTACCTATCCAAACCCAACCTGCTTTCTCTCTATCTGCGTCGCGGCAGGATAAATTTCATTTATTTGTATTTACCGTACTAGAAGATGAGTTTTTCTCAGAATAAGCAAGATTTTTCATGCGCTTTCCAATTTGTCCGAAAAGCAACATACTCCGAACATAAACAAACTCAAAAGTGCTACACATGTCAACATATTATGAACTTATGTTAGTATGTTTTGGTGACGTAATGAGACTTAAAACTTCATCCCATCTCAAAAAATCTTACCAATTTTTTTCTCTTTGTTCTTCCAGCCCTCTGGAGAAAAGCAAGAGGTTTTGGTTTCACTTTCATATCTACCATCAGCAGAACGATTGACAGTAGTTTTACTCAAAGCCAGAAATTTGTACTCACCTCCCAACAAGGAAAGTCTTGGTAAGTCAATGAATATGACCGAGTTCTGTTTTTACTTTCTTTTGTCCTTGCTTGTGCAATCCATGTAATAAAGAATTTTTTAATCCAACCTTCAACTGAATCTGGAACAAAATTATGCTGCCTTCTTATTAATAAGCAGCCTTGGCATGTTATGTACAAAGAAATTGCCCGAGGGTGAAATAGAAACAATTTCAAGACAATCCTGTACATGCTTGAAATGAGAAGGAGACACTTTCTTGAAATATTCACGTAACTGTTGTAATGATGTCTCGTATGCATTTTTGCAGACCCATTCGTGAAAGTTTATCTAACCGGGGGTGGAAAACGACTTAAAAAGAAAAAGACGACGGCACGAAAAAATACAAAGAACCCTGTTTGGAATGAGGCAGTTTCTTTCTCAATTTCTGCCAATAGTTTGGCCAGTGCTTCGTTAGAGGTAAAGTACCACATAAGCACTATCCAAACAATTTACTTTATTCCAAAAAATCTGCCCAAATTCCAGATTTGTGTCCTCGACCAATCGAATGATCTCATTGGGTCGAATGCCCAAGTGGGATCGTGTGTCCTGGGATCCAGAGAGGACGGCTCGGAACTCAGTCATTGGCAAGATATGAGTCACAATTTTCGTAAATCTATTGCCATGTGGCATGTTCTTACTTGATTGGATAAATGTTGTGTAAAATTATGACCGAATATAATTAGTTAATGCGGTAAAGAGAGAGAGTCAGTGTTTGTTATTCATTGTCCTAAGAATTCGTTCAAACATTCGTTCAAACATTCATACCTATTTTGAAATATTAAAATATCTGCGCAGTTAAATCTACATAATAATGTCGTCACAACTTTTCATAGTATTGTTTTTTCAGATTTGTAGTATCTTGGTTATTATTAAGGAACTAGTCATGTTCAACAAAATCAATCTGGTCTCACCCACCTACAAAATGTTATATTATGTCCATTTTTGTACCATTCAGCTAATGATTCCTTTTAGTTTATACGAGGAATTTTCGTTGNTAGTCATGTTCAACAAAATCAATCTGGTCTCACCCACCTACAAAATGTTATATTATGTCCATTTTTGTACCATTCAGCTAATGATTCCTTTTAGTTTATACGAGGAATTTTCGTTGATAATTGACTATTTCCAGAGATTTCCCACTGTATATAAGCGGATTACGGTTTATCTGTATAAAACAGACTATCCGTGTTTTATAACTTGTTTTTTATTTGTCTCAATTTGTAGGAAAAAGGAAGTATTAGTAAAAACGTGACACTCTTCGTGTGTGTTTTATCGGTTGCTCTTTGATTGTTCTGGGAAAAATGTTTTTAACGGTTGATGCTTTCCCGAACTTTCACCATTACTCGCACTAAAAATAAAGTATTTACTGTATACGGAAGTACGAACTAATCCAGAGTACTTACGTAATTTCCACGAAATCTCTGAAGTTTGCCATTTTTAGTGCAACAAACCCAAGTTTCTAAATAGTATGTTATTGATAGAATTCATGACGTATCTTTAACTAAAAATACAAGGATACGATTAAAGTGAAACCAAACCCCTTACTCTAAGAATACTCCCAAATGTCTCTATATGTAATAGACTTATCTGAATATTTGCACATTCTCCAACCGTGAAATGTAAGCATGAGTAAGATTACATGACATAGCTGATTATTTATTCTACGATATTTATAAATCTTAGGATCCTATTTTAACAAATTCTTGATGTTTTTTAACCAAATGTACTATATTTAAATATATTAGACAGGTTAAAAAAAATACACGTTCCGAAGAATTTAACGGATGCTAACAACGCATGAATTGGTTGTAAATTGGTCGATGTCGTTATTGCCAAATTTTCTAGAATTGCTATTCCAATAAAATTAGAACCTTTTTTGTTAGCCATCAGTTTCGACCTAATGCATTTGCAACCAAATCAATGTGAGTTAAACTTAGTAAATTAAACCAAAAATAGTAAATAAGAGTCAGTGCGAATGATGACGTTAGTTACACACATTTAGCATTCGGAAAACTACGGGTTATGGATAATGACAAGTTTAGATATTTGTGTGACAGTATATTGCACGCAAAAATCTTGAGGCAGTTTGAAACTATAACAGGTTAATGGAAGCTTAGATGGATTCTCCTATGATGAAATCAAGTACATTTATAAATAAAATTACAATGAGTTCTTCTCATGCAAGTCAACTTCTTTCTAAATTATAGCATGTAATTCAGTAATTTATCTTTTGTTTGAAAAGTTTCGAGTTTAAAATTAAATAGTATTAATTAGGCTACGAGTATAGATGTCAATCTGCCTGTGTGTAAAAAAGGTTTCCTTTCTTTGATTGAATGTGATATGAATGTGATGAGTTGAGCTGTATATCTATGTGTTTATTAAATTATTATTATTAAAAGTTATAAGTAATTAAACTTTGACTGGAATAAAATTAATTTTACAGAATTCAGTTCACTTACTCCTGTTTTGCATTAAATACGCATAAAATTGCTTCCATGAACTATTTAGTTTGCAAATCTCATGAACGAAAGAGCACGACCTTCGCCAATAAATAGCGTAATGAACGGATTTCCCTGTTGATAGCTTATCAAAGCTTAAATTGTATCTTTGCAACAAAACTGCTGCGCAGTTATCAGTTGCCCTTGCATAAAGTTTTGCATATGGGTTCTGATCTGATTCTGCAATATTTTCTGTATTTTGTAAAACAAGCAATCTACGTAGGTAAGCAATCTACGAAATGCTGAGTTTGCTGGTGATTTTTAGATTAGCCACGATCATAACATGCAACGACAATAAATTTGCATTTTGATGAGAAACGGTTGCGGCGTACATTATTTTTCGAAAAAGTGTTTAAAACACGTTTCCAAATGTTATGTAATGGCAGTAACCTTCTCATTACAAAAACAAGGCAGAAGCAAATTGCGTTATGTGGGTGGTGAGTGATATAATGCTAACAAAGTGTTGTGGAAATTGAGTATCCCATTGTTTGTAACCCTTGCGTCAGTCAACAATGCCATCAACAATGAAAAATTCCAGACAAACATCCACAAAACTTGTTATTGTTGTTGTTTGCATTATGACGCTGGGCAAGAATCGTCCATATTACTTAGAAATTAGTGGATAAGCAAAAAATTAGTGCATCCTCCATGTTTGCAACATTAACAACCTTGACTTCCGCCGTGAATTTGAGACAATGAAATATCACAAAAATAAAAAAAATCATGCAGCTGCATTCAGGGCACGGCTAAGTTGAGAAAGTTGTGAACCTTGTGAATTCCAACTAGTAGATATGCAAGTTACACATTTAGCCCGTAATCAAACTGGTCTTCCTTGTATTTAACAGCGATAAGAAATACTACGTCGTATTGCATCAGGCAAAAATGCTTAAGCTAAGCTTCACCATGTCCACCATGCCCATTGACGGTTTACGTAAGTTAACTCTTTGGATACAATTAATGTTCTGGTTATCATCTATGTGACCTTCCAAAAAAAGTAAACCGCAGTTTTGTTGCAATGCAATCTGAACGAGATTGATTACCTAATGGTCACATAATATCTAAAATGCGCATGAAATTATTAATCCAAAATTGCATGTTATACAGCTCTTGTTCTTGTTCATTTGTTCTGTCTTGTTTCATACAAGGTAAACGCAATAATAACTTGTAAGTTGACTCTGGACACCTTTATTATTATGTCCAAATCCATGCTCTGGATATCCGAATGTGGGTTAGTTTACATGGATTGTTTATTCAACGGGAATAATATGTCTCAAATGGGTATTGAATTTAGCAAACACAGCATCATGAATTTCATGCAACTCATGAAAGCCAAAGCCAAAAGGATGATGCAACTCGTCACTCTGTTTCAGTGTATTAACTTGTGGTCAGATTCGCACTGCAAATTTGCAAATATAAAGAATGAAATGAACCAAACGAGAATCAGTGTGAAGCGAGAGTTGGTCAAAACAAGTGCATAACATAATTTACTTTGTCTACACATATTTACTTACTGAAATTGTGATCGATTCGCGTGACGAACCCATTGTCAGATTTAGATTTCTGCAATACTACCCATATACGTATCTTAACGTGATTAACACAGCACCAGGTAAATAACTCATTAAAATAAGTTATGCAGACTGTTAAAATGTGTATTCCCATAATTTTGTTTGCATTTTTAGAAACAGAAATGCGTGGCTCAGCCCTAATTTTCAACTGTTTGGACGAATTGGATCCGGAAACATTGGATAAAATTGATGACCTTGCTTCTCTCGACTCTTTGCATTTGGAGGATGACTTGGAACAATGTGAGAGACTACAATTTTCCAGAAATACCCTGGAAAAGTCTTACAATTCTCAAAATGAACGTGAAACCCGAAACTCATTGACGCATTCCCAGGAATATGACTCATTCCACACACAACTACAAAATGATGCCACTGCCAATTCTGAGAAAGAAAATTATTCGAAAAATGTTGCAAAGAAATCCAACAATAGTCGCGATACAATCAAATCATTTCCTATCGTTAAGAGTCAATTCTCATCGTCTCCACTAAACAAATCAAATTATTTCCCTCAGCCACCAATGAATGGAAAGACCTTCACCTCCACTGCCAATGGAGCAAGGTTACCACTTAGCAGGATAAGCAAAGAGTTAACTTCCTCGGCAAAGACATATTCAGTAGTTCCTGATAATAACTGTAGGAATGAAAATTTCGGAGGGTTTTCAAGATTCTTGTTTAGGTCCAATAAAACAGATAAGAACAAATTCGATGTAAATAACCTTTCCCCACAACTTAGAGACGAAACTAGGCGTATTTATGTGTATTGATGCTAATTGTAGAGATAGACAATGGAGGAAACAAATGAATAGTGTGATAAATACAGACATTTGCGATTATTACAAGAGACTAGTGTCACAGTTGCGTGACTTGTATTCTTAAGTTATTTTACGAACAAACTATTTATAATCTTTCTCAAAATTCTAGTCCTGTATGTGCTATATTCTTAATAAAGTCAAAATTCAAATATTAACTTATCTGTAGTAAGCCTGAAGATGTATTAAAAAATTTCAAAACTCTTAAAAATAGCTTCGTCCTAGTTTTTCTTCTTTTTAGCTTGTTGATTAGGGTTCAAACTTTGTTGATGCATATCCATCAGGTCTTGTTGCACATCCATGGCACACGGACTGTATCTTGAATACTCCATTGAAAATTCACCCTTGCCTTGAGTCATTGATCGGAGTTCTGAAGAAAATCCAAACATTTCATTAAGAGGCACTTCAGCATTTACAGTGAACCATCCTTCCGTTGCGTCTGTTGCTGTGATGATGCCCTTTCGTTTTTGAACTTGACCCATGACTGCCCCTTGGAATTCCGTTGGGGCCGTGACTTCAACTATCATAATGGGTTCCAATACTTGCCATGCTCCAAATTCATAAGCTGCAAAAACATTAAACATGAATAGTTATTGTGGTACAAAGCTTGTAATGGAATAAAAAATTTCAGAAAGTGCAGGACATACTTTGCTTCATAGCTCCTTGTGAGGCCAAAATGAATGAAATTTCATTCGAGTCTACAATGTGAGATGCACCATCTGTAAGTCGAAATTTGACCCCAGAGATTTTGTTTCCTGTCAAATAACCCTTCTCGCAAAAAGCTCTAAAGCCTTTTTCGATGTGAGGGACAAACTGCTTTGGGACATTTGTTCCAACGGTCTCGTCGACAAATACGATTTTTGTGTTTTCATTTGGAGGCAACGGCTGGAATAGAAATGCAGAATTATAATTACTTTCTAACCTCCAATTGTCGGCTTCGCCTTTAAAGCAAACAGCTTTGGCTAGTATTACCTCAACAAATCCTACAACTCGGCCAAATTGTCCAGACCCGCCGCTCTGTTTCTTATGTTGATAGTCGAATTCACACGGACTAACAATAGATTCACGGAATGACACCTTAGGCTTGCCCATGACCACAGGACAAAGGTATTCTCTTTCCATTCTCTATTAATAACGACATAAAGTATAAGAAGAATTACATATTTCAAAAAAAAAGTTAGCCTCCGATGTTACCTGAGCATAAATTTCTAAATGCAGCTCTCCCATACCGGAAGCAACGGTTTCTTTGTTGTCGACATCATAGACAATATGGTAAGTTGGATCTTCTTTCGTAAATCTAGCAACAGCTTTCGAAAACTTGTCAATGTCTTTTCCATCCTTTGGCTTGATACTCATTGAAATAACTGGATCCGGAACAAATATGGATTCCATTGATATTTCCAAATCTTTATCTGTAACGAAGGAATCTCCGCTCGCGCAGTCAATTCCAAATAGTGCGCAAATATCTCCAGCAAATACTTCATTGACGTCTTCCATCTGGTTAGCGTGCATTCTGACAAGCCTTGGAATTTTTGTCTGAAATTTTAAAGTAAGTATTGCATAAATGTCATCAAAAGTGTAGGTTACATTTTTAAATGTACCTTCTTTCCAGTCCTAGTGTTGTAAATATTGTCACCCTTCCTCAACATTCCTTGATACACTCTAACATAGGTTAGCTGACCGAATCTTCCAGCCTCTAGTTTGAAGGCAAGACCACAAAATGGATGTTTATTGGACCGTTCAGGATTCATAAGTAATCTAGTTCTAGTTTTAGCAGCATCCCCATCATCCCTAGAAGACAAATAATTAATTAATTATAGGTTGCTAATTCAATTCGATTCGAATAAACTTACTCATTCTTCACTTCTCCAGCTTCATGAGAAAACGCGTAATTTTTAACTTCCGAAGGATTAGGCATGTATTCCAAAACGGCGTCAAGTAGTGGTTGGACCCCTTTATTTTTTAAAGCTGATCCAAGTAATACAGGTGTAAATTCTCGTTTTAGCGTTGCCCGACGAATTGCACCTGAAAAGAACAATTAAAAATGTAAAACAATAATTTCTGAAACTGCAATATTGGATTATTGACATGATTATTTTTTACTTTTTAACTCTGCCGTCGTAGGAGTTTTCTCTTGAAGGAACATTTCTCCCAGTGTCTCATCTACGTTTGAAACATGTTCTACCAACTCACTGTAGCAATCCTCTGCCTGTTGTCGCATATCTTGTGGAATTTCATCGCATCTAATAATGTCGCTGAAAGAAGTTACAACAAAAATTTTAAACTAAATCGATTTCATGTCGTTGTTCAATCTCAATACAATAAAATGTAATACCCAAAGTCTCCATCAAAATATAACGCCTTCTTTTCAACCACATCTACAATCCCTTTAAAATCTGACTCCAATCCGATGGGTAAATGGAGGAAGGCCGCATTATGAAACAATTTTGACCTTAACTGCCCCAAAACCCTGGCCGGATTAGCACTCATTCGATCTAACTTATTAATGAAAGCAATGCAAGGGACTGTGTATCGCTTCATTTGTCGATTAACCGTCATAGTTTGACTCTGGACTCCTCCCACGGCACAAAGGACTAGAATTGCTCCATCCAAGACTCGCAGGGCACGTTCTACCTCCACGGTAAAGTCGACGTGGCCTAATATTCAGATAATCACGTCATTTTCCATTTTATAAATGCTTGACTTATCATCACTAAGTTGTAAATACATACCCGGAGTGTCAATAATGTTAATGTTGTTATCTTTCCAAACAGTGTAAGTTGCAGCGGATTGAATTGTGATGCCTCTCTGTCGCTCTAGCTCCATCGAATCCATTGTTGCGCCAACATTATCCTTTCCTTTGACCTGAAACAATGCATTACCAATAACAATTCAAGTCCAAGTAAATTCAAGATTATTCCCACTAATTAAATGGTTAGTGACTAACCTCATGCATCTGATCAATTCTTCCCGTATAAAAGAGAATCCTCTCCGTGACCGTGGTCTTGCCACTATCAATATGTGCTGATATCCCGACATTCCTTATCTTCTCGAGATCATAGTGTTGAAGTCCGGTATTCACGAATTTAGCGTAGGACCGAGCACAAAATAATTTTGGTTTAATAGCAAAAGACGAACGGGTTAAAATCCGGAACAACATTTTAAATCCAATCCAAACCTTGTCAGCTCTCCGCTAATTGTGACATTAATTCAAAAAGTGTTTAAAATATACAAATTTTTATAATTTTGATAACTATCATAATTTAATTTTAACTAATTTAATTTTAAAAAGTTCGCACGTGAGAGCCGGATGAAGAAAGTGATGAAATTCTTTAAACTGGGAAATTTACCCGGGCTGGATTGGGGCACCTTGAAAAATCTTTTGTGGTATCAAACCGGAAGTGAAAGGTGTTTGGTGAAAGTTGTGTAAAATTTTCATGATTTTAAAGGAAATTGGAGTATTTTACAAAAATAAGCAGAAATAATTTAAGTATCTTTATAATTTATTGGTCAATACGTTTGGAATTTTACATTTTTCGGTTATTACAGATAGGTAGAGTTGATTTTTGTGGAAGGAGTAGGATTTAGGAAAACTATGTAGTTTTAAACTACAGGGCAGATCTGCCTTAAAGTAAATAAAAAATGGGTAAGAATTATTGATTATCGAATGTTATCAGGTGATATCTTATTAGGTA
This sequence comes from Folsomia manolachei, assembly GCA_036491905.1. Classification (NCBI taxonomy): domain Eukaryota; kingdom Metazoa; phylum Arthropoda; class Collembola; order Entomobryomorpha; family Isotomidae; genus Folsomia; species Folsomia manolachei. The sequence goes on along the minus strand of JAAXNX010001892.1, from coordinate 5,139 downwards.
TAAGAGTTAGGTTAATTAAGTACTAATTTGGATAAATTTTAAAATTGTCATTATCATTTCTTCATTATTACTATTCCGAATAGTCTATTCTTGATACAAATCCAATCCTGGTCTTGGTCACTTAGTCGCAGTGACATCTCCCGTTGTGATGATTCTTATCTTTGGGAGTTATGTAACTCGAGTAGAAAAATTGTGCGAAGAGAATCAAATACGTGGAATACATCAAAAGCACCATTTGTACATTTTGCAGACGTCTCGCGCATGGCTGGGTTCCTTGGTCTGAAATTAATAAAGTTTTATAACTTTCTTAATAAAGTTGCCAACAAAAAGCTTGTCTCAAAAGTGGCAACTTACTGATGAGGATTAGGCTGTATAAATTTATTAGAACCCCAGCTACCATTTGGCATAGTTGCAGTACGGTGATGGTCATTGACAAATTTTTGTTGAGTTTGAATCCCATTGCTCGAAATGCGTAGTACTGTGTAGGATGAAATAACAATAGATAAGTGCCATTTGTGAGTAGATACTAAATTTGTGAGGTCTCACCGTGTACATTATTGCATGAATAAAATAGTTCATCACCTAAATCGGGTGAAAATAACCAGTTTTCAGTACATAATCATGTGTAGCATTGTGCATTTGGCTCACCGTAAACCAGCGATGACTTGGATCCAGATACTCAAACGTTGTCCACGTATAGATCATGACGGTGGCGTGATGGAACCTGTGGAGAAAGTGATGGACTCACATAAACCAAGAAATAGGCAAACATAACATGAGTAAATATGACATATTTTCTTTTGAGAAATGCCACTCCGTTCAATACTACCTGACTTTCTCTCGATCGGGGAGGAGGTGCTTTGCCAGGAAATGGCAAAATGTATAAAAGTTTAATGAAGCCAATACCAATTTATAATTCTCTCGTCAAATTCGAGTCGACCAAGTTGAGCGATTGGGTGGAAGGTATTGATGTTTCTATTCATATCGACTTTTCCACTAACCCTACTACTACAAGGAAAAATGTTACGAGAATTGGGTAAATCAGACAAAAAAGACGATACACAAACGGCATGGACTTCAAAAGAAATTTTTTTAATTAGCTGGTGCGTTATTTAGGCCGATATTTACTCAACTATTCTAGATATTGACGATTCTGCATTGTTTCCTATTTTGGTTTGAGTTCCGTACAAATTGCATAGTGAGATTTAATTTCATTAAGTGGATTAGCTTTGATAATTTCCAGAAAATCATAGAGAAAGCTTGGCTTGTCTGTTGGTATCACGTCCCATAAATAATTGGTTCATACTCACCAATGAAGAAATATAACAGGTTTCTTCCGCAACACGATGAATGCAGTATCGCCCAGTTCCAGGACCTTGGAGAAAACACCAACGACCGACCAGAAGGCGGAAGCATTGTTGTATTCCTCTCTACCAATTAAAAAAAATGCCCTGCATTATTAGCAGATCAATCATTTCTATTACAAGGCATAAATAACTTGCTGAAACTGAGAAAACCAATGATCAAAGTGTAAGAAAATGCTGAGAGTTCAATTCTCAGAATTGTCAGTTTTCTCTGCCTTCCTTGAAGTTTATTCCAGTAAGTATAACTTCTGCATCAATAATTTAGTTTGTGAATGCGTCAGAAGAATGTCTGGACTATTATTAGCATTTATTGAGGTTGATAGGCAAACATAGACATAGACAGTCCACAAATACATAACATCGAAGGTATTCTAATCCAATATTGTTTGACTGAGAGTTTGTATTGTGTTGGGTATGGCAGAACACCCGTGAATTTACAAATCGACTTATTTCGATGCTTTCACTGGAAATGATAAATTGACAGCAAACTCCGTCTTAAACTAGAGATAAGGGTTTCTGACACTGTTAAGTAGATAAATTGTATACCTATCGACTGGTGACGAAAGTCAGGAATTTTGTCTACGGAAATAAACCTAGAAGACAGCTACGTAATGAGGCAATACTAATGACAATGAGTAAATGTCTACATTTCTCATTTATGAAGCCAAGAGTCCTATCGACTGGTGACGAAAGTCAGGAATTTTGTCTACGGAAATAAACCTAGAAGACAGCTACGTAATGAGGCAATACTAATGACAATGAGTAAATGTCTACATTTCTCATTTATAAAGCTAAAAGTGGGATGCATGACGCTCGAACCGAATTTAGGTCTAAAAAACGACTTTGTGTTTAAGAACCACAAATTAATCCTTGTTCAAGCTTTCTCTAAAATTAAGCTTCCCAAATCTTCTACAATACCATGAAGCAACATGACATAGAGCCTAAGCACATGAATACACATGTATGCATTGAACCCTGCAAGTTTTTGAGCTTTTATACATTGATATGCTAATTCAATAACCTGCATTCAAACATGATTTAAAAACTTTCTCCTACAACAAGTTTTCTGTTCCACCATCTCATTCTTTTTGCTTCTTTGCAATTTTTCCCTGCGCACAGTCCATCAAATAGGAAAGGCCCCAAAGAAAGTGGAACAATGCATCCCACTGAATTGCAACTGCAACCCACACCAACCATTGCTCTACCATGGTTGTAACTTGTAAAGTAAAAGCACATACCGTGAGCAAGTAATGCGGTAAAAACCATTGGGTCGATAGTTGAGCAGATGCAGTACTTCAGGCCAGCTTCGTAAGAATCCCGTGAGAGAAAACACAGCTAAAATCAGGTTCCTGCAAACGGTTAGAGATAAATTACAAACTTGTTTTAAACTTTTTGTTGCAAGTACCACCAACCCAGTTATTACATGAGGGTCTATCTGTGTGGAATTATACTTACCATATGATCATTAAACGATTCAGTTTGAAGGCTTGTTTCCTCCGCATGAAAATCTGATGAATGAAAAAATAAAAAAGATTTGGTGGTAAGCCCAACCCAGTACAAACTCAACCTATGCTGCAATTTGAGGAAGTTACAAAGGGATAGGTACCAATGTCGAGATGAAATGACCATTAGAGATAAATTACAAACTTGTTTTAAACTTTTTGTTGCAAGTACCACCAACCCAGTTATTACATGAGGGTCTATCTGTGGAATTATACTTACCATACGATCATCAAACGATTGAGTTTGAAGGCTTGTTTCCTCCGCATGAAAATCTGATGAATGAAAAAATAAAAAAATAAAAAAGATTTAAAAAAAAAGAATGTCTTTTCAGAGGCGAATGGACGTTTCCTCCGACTTGTTTTGCAATTTCAGAGTTAACTCATAATTTGGAGATGTTTTCATGATAATTAAATTTTTTTCTATAATAACCTGTCCGAGGAATATGCCCATAACGTAGATGAAGCAGAAATGCACCGGAAGTTTGTTATGGGATCCAAACCACATCCTCCAATCGTGGAAATTCAGATTTTTCTCAACCTCCCAAAGTTCCATGTAATTTGGAGTGGTCACGGGATCGGGGAAAATGTTTCTTCCAGAAAATCCATCAGGCGGATCAAAGGCAAGGGTGGTCATGTCTTTTTGGGAAGTTATTACTTCTTCCAATCCTATCGGCTCCATGTTCCAGCTTTTTCACGGAATTTTTGTGCCCAAATTAAGTATATAAAGAGATTATCACTGATATTTGCTTCACTTTCTGCAACAGCAAAAATATTGATATGCAAAAAAGTGCGAATTTATTACTGCAAAACGTAACTTTCGCCACAAACCAGGCAAAATTTCAAACTCCAGACCCTCCACTGAACTGATGTTCGCCAGAGCAGGAGTCAACTGGAACTGAACTGGGTCGGCTTTCTCTTTTTCCAAAGCAGGATATTTGCTCTTTATTAGCTCCCTTCTGCATATGGTTGGACCAAGGCCTGGGTGAAAGTACATAACAAAATTCAGGGCAAGTAGGGTTGAGCGGATCCCAAAGTTTTGTAGCAAGTCAAGCAAGAAGAGAGTTGGAGTTGCCTAGTCCAGTTGGGTGTGGGTTGTTTGAAGAAAGTACGGATTTATGCTTTTTCCTGCTTCATAACACACGGTGGATAACTTTCACCCAGGCTACTACTGGAGAAAGGAAACTATAGACCCACCGTTGCAGAATATTCAGAAGGAGGAAAAACTTGAGTAAAAAACGTGCAAGTAATGGCAAAATCAATCAATCTCCGCAAAAATCTTGCGAGGCATTCATTACCCTTGCATGCAGTTGACATGATATTTTATCCTTGTCGACATGAAATTCATAAATCACTTCATCTTGATGGATAGGCAGGGTGTCATGTTTTTGTATTGAAGCCTGCATTTTGGATTTCTAGGCCTGCATTGCATATTTTATCCGTTGTATTTGCGTATGAAATGATATTATCTTTTAGCTAATTTTTAATCCAACTTTTGGATGCTGTTATGCCATCGCAATGTTGGAATTTGATGAAAATATTCCAGGATTTTTTGAATCGCCGTAGCTCCTAAACTTGCTTCACCGGCCCTGAAAATATTCGAAAAAGAAAGTGAAGAAATCTGAAAAAATATTATCTTTTGGTGCTGGTGGACATAAACCTTAAGTCGGCACTGCCACAAATCGTGAGTCACAATGTGGGGCCGTACTCCTCCTCCAGTCCCGATAGCAAATATGGCCGTCTCGGAGTCGGAGGAAGAGACCAAAACCAACTCCAGTGTCTGTTTTTGGATTACAGTAGTTTCAAGTAAATCAAAATTTGGATCACACAATTTTACGTCCCTTTTTATTAGTTTTGCTCTTTACCTTTCCCCCCACAGGCATCCTGGTTATCGCCATCACATCCTACTACTGCTTTAAACATCTCTTCAGTTACATGGGCTCCAGGGCGTATGCCGTGTCGATGAGGGTACAAAATGCGAATCAGACTCAGACAATACGGGCCGGAGAAACAATCGCCCTCAAACTTTCCTTCACCAAACTCCGAGATAATGAGGAACCTGTACTTGTTACACCCACAGAGCTGGAACTAATCAACTCTCACCTAGTTCTAGATTTTGGACAGGAAGTTGGTGTTCTGAGGACAACTACACAATCAAAGGATGGCTTGATTATCCGGTTTTCTATGCGACGTACAGGAAATTACACCTTATCCTGCTATTACTGGCGCTACCATTTTGTCCAGTCACCTCTGACATTTGATGTCTCACCGGGACC
>JAAXNX010001891.1:0-15594 GCA_036491905.1 Folsomia manolachei | reverse complement strand
AAGAGGGAGGAGTGGGGTAGTTGGAAATGAGAGGAAGTGGGTGAGGAGGTGGTGAAAAAAGATTTTGAAAATGTTTCGAAATTTCAGTTTTATTTTGAGAAAACAAATCCAAAATATTGAAGAGTTTTGCAGAGGAAAAGAGAGCCCAGAAATTGAGGGGTTCAGATTGAAGATTTTGAGCCGATTTTACAAGTATTTTGGAAGATAAGACGACTTATCTTGATGGAATTAGGGGGTACAGTCTTTGGAGATAAGGTTAGAATTTGGTTGAATGGATCTTATCAAGAAATATGGGTGTTATCAAGGATTTAGCATTTTTAATCATTATGCTTGCGTGGACTCCTTCAACATGGAATGGGTTGACTGTGGGACGTGGAGGCGGCAATTTTTTTGCTCAATGACACATTAGGATTTTTTGGGTTGGATGTTATCGAAGAAGATAGGTACTGCATCTCGATGATAAGCCGGTAACAGGAGGATAACTTATCCTGGATAAGGTAAGAAAATACTTGAGGAATAGATAAGGTAGAATGCATAAGGTAGGGAATGGATAAGTAACTAACTAATCTTGAATATTGAAACTGAATTATTTCATTTTTGTATTTTTTTAGAAATTTATTTATCTCGTTGTATTTACAAAGTTATGATAACATAAATGTCATTTACATAAACGCGGTATTATGTCAGTAGACTTTTAAAAATGGTAATGGTTTGGTTTGGTAGCCTTTTTCAATGTTCTTTCGATTCGTTGCAACAATGGTCTGCGGCAGAATGATAAAAACCATTGTTTTGTTGGGTATACGATTGTATTTTTGCATTCACAATTTAATTGAGTGCCTTTAGACATGTTAGTCAGGAATGTGTTGAAACAATGGATTACAAGTTGTAATTTACAACAATCGTATTGTTACATAACCTTCGATTTGCAGTATTATGTCATACTAAATTTCTCATTTGTTAACCTTTGTAGGAAGTTTCAAATCCTTGTTGGCACTCATCCAACTTGTCAAAAGCTGTAAAAGTTTGAAAATGAAGAAACAGAAATTCGTAAAAAACAAGGATGAGAGAACTTGGTTTCAAAAATGGTGTACCAATGTGCTCAAACAGGGACCAGGCCCTCAGCATATTGGCTTTATATTGGACGGGTAAGTCTTTCTGATGAATAAATTGTAAAGATCTCTTTAAAAATGGTGTTCATTATATTCCTAGGAATCGAAGATATGCTCGGAATCATAATATGGATACGCTAGAAGGTCATAAGAAAGGGTATGAGATGCATTTTTATATAACATTGCCTACAAAATTTGTACCATGATTTTCTAATGCGTTTATTTTTGTAGATTTGAAAAACTATCCGAGACGCTTCGATGGTGCTCTGACCTAAACATTGAAGAAGTGACGGTGTTTATATTTAGTATCGAAAATTTCAAAAGATCCCCCGAAGAAGTATCTGGTTTGATGGCGATGATTAAAGAAAAATTCCAAAATTTATTGGATGAAGAGTATGTTCAGTATAAAATAAGAAATGTTATATGTCGATATCTGTAAACTGGTGTTTTTTTTACTCATTTGTAGAAAGAATATAATGAAGGAAGGACTTTGTATTCAAGTCGTTGGAGACTGGTCTTTTGATACCGGCTGACCTTCGACCTCTTATGGCGAAAGCTATGAAAATGACGAGATTTAACACCAGAGCTAAATTAAATCTTGCATTTGCATACACTTGTAAGTTACTTGCAACTAAGATATATATTGGCTAACCTAGTTCTTGTGCCTTATTTTTGAAACCTGACCTTGTACTTTTGTTTATGCAGCCCGAAATGAAATTACGCGTGGAATGAAATGGGTTCAACGTGGACTACTTGATGGAGATTTATTGGAAGATGACGTGAATTGCAACCTGTTGGAAGATTCTTTTTCCATGCTGCCCTCCAAACCGTTGGACATTTTAGTCCGAACTTCCGGCGAGACGAGATTGTCAGATTTCTTACTGTGGCAAAGTGCCACAACTGTACTCTGCTTCTCCAAAGTTTTGTGGCCAGAATTTACTTACTGGCACCTTCTAGCCGTTCTTTTCCAGTTTCAAATGGATAAAATGAATCTGAATCATGTACGTTTTACTTTAATTATTATCGAAAATTATGTCTAAATTCGCATAGGACTGCCTGCTCACTATAATTTGCTTTGTTTTATAGCTCAACCTAAAACAGAAGGAACCCCCATCCACGGATTTGGAAGTCGAAAAACGGCGCAGCCAATTCATTGATAAGATTCGAGAAGAACAATGGAAAATGTTAGCGGACGAAGCTTCCCTTTGTACGTATGTGAGTGATCCGGATTCAGAAACAATTATTTTAGAAGACGAAGACGACGAAAGACCGTCGAGGGGTTACTGGCTGTTTTGATGAAATCAAAATATAAGTTCTTTTCTTTATCCAAAGTGTCCTATTCCTATAGACCAAATAGTCTTCTGTCCGCCATAAAATTGTAAACTACAATCATAAGACAAGTCAAACTACAAATTATGATTGATATGCAGGAACATAAGTCATTTTACTTGATTAGGACCGTACGACCGTAGTGAAAGTTGACCTTCTAATTCCAATTTAGTTTCTTAGTTTAAGTTAGTAAAGAATACTACACATATCTCAAATTGGTGCAATGCCCAATTTCCAGCTAAACTACGTGATCTATAGAATTCCACCTAGTTAAATAAATTTTCCGTCGCAAATCCAAAGAAGTTAGTTTATGTAAAATTCAATTTTTACCAGAGACTTTATTTTTTTCCTGACATACAATAAAATATTGTATTTACAATAAAACAACACAATAGTTATTATTAATTACGAGTATTCTAATACTTATAACAAAATTTAATAATCTAATATGAACGCAGCATGCCTATGATAATAATAATTAGGTAAAAAAAACTACATATTATGACTGCTTGGCCGACAAAACCCAAATTTCACATTATTAAAAATTTTGCAATGAGTTATGTAATGTAAAGTCGTATTGGTATTTTTATCTCATTTTTCGGACGAATAATTACATACTGGACGGAGCTGAGTTGTGTTCCATATACTGAAAATTGTCTTATTTAATATCTGACTAATTGTGATCGTGCCATAATTCGTTGCTTTGTTTTATTGGTGAAAAGACTAAAATCGTGTTTGTGATTGTGCTTAGTTTCTTACCCTTAAATCCTCTCAAATATTATGCTAGACACAGCCATATTCATACCAAATCGAGGAGGCATCCTCTTCCGACGAAGTCTCCACAATGTAATTCAGTTCTCTGGGATGAACCGAGGAATACGTCGTATTAAAATTATGATCGGGATGATTCTGATTTAAATTCGATGAAAGCGTGGATATCTTATTAATCAGGGCTGTCGAAGGTTTAATACTGTTTCTAAGATTAAGTTGGATANTTCTGATTTAAATTCGATGAAAGCGTGGATATCTTATTAATCAGGGCTGTCGAAGGTTTAATACTGTTTCTAAGATTAAGTTGGATATCATAGCCTCCATATGTGAATCCGTCTTCGTCATAGACATGGTCAGGGTCATCAGAATTTGAGTTTGGTCTTGGCCTTGGAACCTCATCATGCTGTGGTGGAGGTGGGGCTGCCCTGGGTCTGGTATAAGGGACATGTGTGAGAGAATGTTGTACTCATATTTTTAGTCGTTGTCTCCCGAGATCCTGTCGGCGATGGGGTTAAATTCGTTGGTCGGTTACTGTAAATGGTTAAATGGTTGGAATGACTCTGATTCTGTAGATTTAGATTGTAATGAATATCAGAAAGGTTGTGGGGGTCAAAGGCGAATTCGGTGCGTCGGAGGCCATTACTAGGCAAGTTATTGGATATCGGGAAGGCTGTCGTGGTACCGAATCGTTTCGGGGTGTGACCTCCTGTCGAGGTGGGAGGACTGCAGACAAAGTAGAGTTCACTCTCGTTGTCTGTTCCGTTTTGTGGGTCGTTGTTTGAGTCGAGATCACTTAGATTGGGGTTCCCTGTTGGACTAATACTGAGCTCTTCGTCGGCTTCGTTACCCCCATTTTCTTGGCTGTCCAGATTTGGGACGACTGAGGCTTGTTTTTCGTCGGAGGCTGGGTTCCTGGGGAGGTAAAAAAGGTGTAAAATTCCAGTGAAAAAATGAAGTGTCCTAAAAATTTGTGGCGTTGGACGACTTACTTTGTGGGGGACTTGAACTTCTTAGGCCTGCTAGATCCTTTTCTTCGATCTACGCTGTAGACCTTGTAAAACTGAATTGTGTGACTAGTTGTTGAATTAGGATTCTGGAAAGGAAGTAAGAAACTTTAGTATTTATTTGTCAGGATTATTATGAGATTCTCATTACCTTGCTTGGAGAGTCTTCTCCCTCATCATCCTCAATCTGTGGGGTCGGCATTTTCTGACCTTGTGGAATAGGAATGATAATAGCTTTCCTGGTCCTTTTAAGATTTAGAAGGGATGATCTTCTTCGTCTTTTTACTCGGGATTGGAGCGTGGGCGTTTGTACTTCTTGCGTCTTGAATTCCGTGGAGCTCTGAAAATGAATGGTTGTCAATTTAATACTAGTTCAAGATTTTTTTTAACCAAACCACTTCATACCCTCTGCGTTGGCGTTGACGCCACCAAATCTCCAGAATTATCAATTGAATCCGTCTGAGAAATATCTAGTTGTGTGGGACGCTCAATAATAATTTCCTCCTTCTCTGGAGAACTATCCGGCTGAATTGTGGATGTCGACGTGTTCATCATGGCGTGGTCATGGTCAGCTTGAGATTGTGAAACAATTTCCTCTTCCACCACCAAATCTTTTTGTTCTTGAGCCTCCAAACTTTCACTTCCTTCCGGTTTGACTTTCTCCTTCACGGATTGTTCTTCGTCGTCATCTGAATCGAAAAATGTTCTGTCATCATCCTTAAAATCCTTCATGTTTTCCGTTAATCCGTCCAGTATCCCGGTGTAAGCGTTCATTTGATCGAAACTATTGTCTCGACTGCTCTTCTCAAAGGAGAGAAAACTAATTTGATCCAGCAACATGTCATGTTTGACTTGCCATGATCTGCAAGAGAGAAAGTTGTTTATTCATAAATTCGTTTCATAAAAATGTGAAATTTTGTAACCTACCTATTTTCAATCTCCAAATTTTCCACCCTCTCATAAACTAGTTCAGATTCTTCCATCCTTGATTTCAATCTGGCAAGTTCAGCCTCAAGTCTGACCGCTTTATCTTTGTCCTTCTCGTAAGGCGTCGAGCTCATCTCGAGCTTTCTTCATGGCTCGATGCTTTTGTTTCATTTCATTAACTTCAATTTCCAGGTCAAGAATCCGGTTTCGGGCTTTCTCCAGCTCTTCTCGACATTCTAGGAGGAGTTCGGATTTCTCGGTTCTGAAAAGAATTAGAAATTAAATTTCGTGAAAATGGAATGTTTTGGAAAAGACAAACTTACAATTGTTCTTTCAACTGACGCATCGAAGAACTGAGACGGGTATCTTCACAACCTTCTGCAAACACGTTGAATCCTCGTTTTTGTTCACAACTTGTATAGCCAGCAAAATAGTCGAGAATGAGTTGATTCTGGAGTTTAAATCATTAATATTTAGCAAAACTTTCGTCATGATTTTTCATACTTTTTCGACAAACCTGTGTCAACTCATTCCTCTCCAGAATCAACTTTCTCACGAGGAGTAGCAAACTTTCATAAATCTTTTGTTGCTCATCCACTCCCAAAGTTTGGTCTAAAGGCACATAATCGAACATTCATGTATTTGGGTTATTTCAAGCATTTACACGTAACTTTACTGTCCTTAGCACTTACGGAATTCATTCCATGACTTGACATTTAAAAGCTCGGGATTGTCCTGCAATCTGAAAACCAAAACCATTTGAAAATGAATCCCGACACATTCAAATTTAAGAATGATGTCATAATGACATTGTCATTATTGCCGTAAACCCACCAATTTCACACACTCAATCAAAGATTCCTGCACCTTAGCCGGAAATCTTTTTATAGTTCGAATCGTATCTTGTTTCTGCGTCCCTTGAATTGCGGCACCAAGCAGAAGAAAAAGTAATTTTTCAAACTCCTGAACAGAACATCCTTCACATGACGCCGTGATGTGGACCGTGTTCGGCGGAGAGATTGCTACCAGTTGTAGAGTAACGGTCTTCAAAAAAGGATTTCAATTCGATAAAAATTCGGTTCAAGTACTGAATCCGACTCTTTGTCTCGGATTCGTAGTGGGTGGGATACTTTTGTTTGGGAGAGTCTTCATCAAATATTGCGGAAAGGTGGAGGGAGGACTGCTCGTTTTCTGGGGTTATGCCACTAAATTCAGGACAAATAAGGATTGTATTTGTACTTTCTTCCAACTTTCTCCATATTAATGAGCCTACTTACATGTACTCCAAAGCGTAGTTTATAGCATTGCTGGAGACAAAGGTGGAGAAATCCGCGTCCTCTTCTATCTCCCTTCCGGCAAAGGATTTCAACTAAAATTATAAAAAGACAATAAGTTTGAAATTACATTCGGGAGCCTGATGTATCTTGGTTTATTACAGAAATTACTTAAAATCAAATTTTTCAATGTGTTATCCAACTTACCCAGAAATAGAGTGGTCTTGTGCTTAGTGGCATCTTTCCGGAGGAAATGTCGACTTCGTTGTCTTTAAGGCTCATATTTCAAAAAATATTTGCGTCTCTTGAAATGTTTCAATTTAAGGAATCCCAAATTGTAGTCCTAAACATTTCCATTTCTTGCTAAAAGCGTCCTTGTTTTTTTTAAGTGATGGTAATTTCTCAATCTTCCTCAAATACGGCACGTGTCGAAGGCAGTTAATTTCTTTTTACTTGAGTGGATCCATGATAATTTCGTCTTCTTCCCACTTGAGACTTAACTGCCAAGCTGCAATTAGCAAGAATGAGAATGAGTATTAGAAGTATGGCAATTAGCATAAATTAAGCTTTTAAGACTATTTCATGCCGGCGGTGTTTCTACCATAAAAAGTTTTTGTGAAAAGAACATACTCTTGCTGCAAAATACGTGGAAATTTAAAATCACATCATTACATTTACGACGGGATTGTCGTTACTTGTAGCAGCCATTTGCCATCACGTCACCGTGCATAATTCGTAACGTGCTGTTTAAACTTTTAAAGGTTTTTGGGTAGATAACGGGATTTTGTCATCCCGAGGAAAGGAGATTATCAGGAAGATGCACTGCACTTCAGCCACTTTATCTTTGTTTAACAAAGAGAAATAACAGATCACTAAAAAACAGCGTGTCCACCAAATCCTTTGTTCAGATTTTGAACTTACTTAACTTTTATCGCATCTCATCTCATCGCAAACTCTTGTATCTGTCCGTTTTTTGTTACAAACTGCCAAAACGGTCAAAAATCGAAGGGTACCAATTCCAAGACCTTGTCACTTTTTGTCAGGTTTTACGAGATATAATAATTATTGGATTATAAAGACATCCATAATAATAACCACCTTTACCTGACTTTAACCTTTCTTAACATTTTGATTTCTGACTTAGAAAATCAAACTCTTTAAAATATAGAAGAACTACCACTCCAACCTTAAACCTTGTTCTTATTCTGATCCTTCAATCCTGTCCAATTTTCCCACGAGTGGGTAATAAACACATTTATCACCAAAACCATAAAACTTTCATTGAAATTTTAAAATGAAATCCAAACCTATTCAACTATCTGCTATAAAAATTACTAATCTATCCCTGAGTCTAGTTGAATATTATTATTTAGTTTCCCATTTTACCTTACATTTTACAAACTGAATATCATATTATGCATGAATCATGCCGCATGATGGATACCTTGTCAACTTGACACATCCCTCAAGGCACCAATGTCTGTATTACATTATATTCCAATGTAAGGCTGAGATTAATTTTGATCTACTTCCCATCCATCCATCACACAACATCACAAGTTCAGGTGAAGTGGTATATACTTAAAAATTTTGAATGGAAAGCAATTCTTTCCACTCCACATTAACATTTTAGTACATTGCCAACATGCCAATTTTATTTGCCAGTGTAAAAGACAGCTCTACACTTGACTTGACTTCGTCTTGGATTCTATTGTTGCCTGATGTCGATCTCTACACGGTGGGGAGTGTTCAGTCTACTTTTCATGTTTAAGTCAATTTCAGCCTCAGATTGGTTTTGCTTAAATGAGTGCAACATACAAGTTGGCGTTGTCTCATCTGTTACAATTTTGTAAAGAAAATTGCTCAACCTCAACAAACAATGAGAATCAGGTAAACTTTGCTTACAGACATGAAAAGACGGTGAACTAATTGTAAGGTAGGCTAGAATTCTGTGGTGGTAGTGATGCGGTACTTTTTACCTGTCGCACCTGATAAGCTCTGAGGATTGCGTTATTTTTTAGACTTTTTCTACTGTCGCCCATTGTCAATTGGATTGGATTTGCTCAACGAAACGAAACAATGACAGTTTTACATGGTTATCTCAAGCAAATGGATGATGGCATGAAAAATAAAGCTCTCGATTAAATAAAGCGTGCCGTTGCTTTGCTTAATGTGACTCTGAATGGATTCACCTTCAATTGCCATAATCCAAATCAGTTGTCTGAGACTGATCCATTTTCTCTAATTTGATAGATTGCTAGCTAAGTTTCGTTTTTGTGAGAGCCTGGCATTCTTACAAAATTGAACAGTAAAGCACTGTAATCATCTTTGTAACTGGATTTCAATTGTGAGTCGATTAACTAACTGCAGTCAGTCCTACCTTGTCTGATTTACTCTTAATTAATGGCAGGTCAAAGCTTGATTATTGAAAAAAGTCGCCACCACTTAATTAACTGTCAGTTTTGATTACGAGACAAAAACTTGTAAAATATCAATCCATCCCTTAAATGGGGTCTGTCATAAAACAAAAAAATATTATGCTAGCCAGAGGAGGTATATTTATGCAGTTACACTCTTCCTTAATGGATATCAATGCAGTTAAGGATTGTTAAAGAATCTCTTTTCTTTAATTGAAAGGTAATCAAATCAAATTAGAGAAATATGACAAAGCCCTTCGTCAAGTTCGTTAAGGGCTGTGTTTGTATTTTAAGTAATGGACGGAATGATGGTCATTCAATAATGGTCAACTGTGGTCACTTGGTCTCTAAATTGAAATAAATTACGTGAGTTACAGTGAACATAAGATGAGATCAGCAAATCAGTAAATAATTTACTTGCCAATTTCACATTCACTCTCTTAAGACTGGGTTTGCAGATTCAATTTGCAAATTCAATTTGCAACTTGAAATAATCTTCGCGGATCAAGATATGTGAATAATTATCCGTTTTAGACTCGTTTATGTTTCCCTTGTGGACCATGTAATTATTTAAAGCTTTGTTTTACGAGTGACTCCTTTTTTTATTACCATGTCCCGAGTTTTAATTGTTGTGTTACTCCTTTGTACCATCAAATTTATGTTAATTACTATGAACTCTTGGTTGTGTACACATAATGAACTAAGGTTTAAAACGAAGCAATTAAATTTCAACTAATTTCATATCTCTTGGAAAAGAAAGCTTGGGAACCTTAAATATTTATATATTCCGGAAATAAGTGGATCTTGATGAGAAGAAACTCGAAGCTAAATAAGTCGTAAAAACTAAAGTAATATTCTTATTTTCTGGTGATCTTACCAAATGCAAATTTACGGAGAGACCAGTATAAAAACAGAAATATGCACATCCCAGTTTCACCTTTATTGTGTTACTCATATTTTATTGTTTATGTATGATTACGACCCAACTTATTGCTTATGCATGTAATAATAATACCAAGATAAATATAAGGTCGTTATTGCGAGTGTCGAAATGCAAAGTAAATATGTACAAGGTTTTGCAGAGCACGATTTTGCGTATTTATTCCTTTCTCTGCCCTGTCGAACCTACCTCTTTATTTGTTTGATTTGTTTATGATTCGTGCCCAGGTATAAGATAACATAGATAAGGCACCCGATAAGATAATGACGTCGTCGCTGTAGTGTGCTCATATCCTGTCAAAAAAATGGATGTAAGTTGGATGGATGTTAAAAAAGTAAATCAATTTCTGGCATCTACTCTACTTCTGGGTGGCCGATTGGATCAAGGATTCACATTTATTTATATTGCTAAGAATTGTGAGAGAAAGATAATGCATGAATACATTCTAACATTACTTCACCTCGCTCTAAATAAATAAGTTTAGAAAATAGTCGATTAAAGAATGCATAAGAGCAAAATGCGGATTGCAGATGTCACAGAATTTCTTTAGAATTTCTGGGTTTTGCTTTACTTTAAATTGCAGTATTTTTGTGTATTGCATAACGAAACGGAAATCGGGAGACACACTAAAAATTGGCGACTCTCTACGACTATTTTTATTGGAATGCACAGGAAATTAGCAGGTGGTTACATTTCATTATTATAAAGAGATAAATATACCTCCTTAAATTTAACTTTATCTCATTCTTTGTTTCCCTTGTGCTGTCTATTTCCATTTCTTTTACATCCTCGTTAAAAAAGGCGAGACTGAGATGAGAATGAGAGTTTTTGATTTATTTTCCATTGTCCTCTGTCCCCACTAGGTAAGCCAGTCTTATTAAATTGCAATCCCAAATTGTTAACACCCTAACATAATTTGGTTTCGATGCTCAATTTAAATTATTTATTAGAAATGAATTACGAATCAGAATCAAATCGTGTCTGATACGATAATAATAATGATATTGTTACAAATATCATTATCGTGATATTGCAGGCAACACCAAAAATAGAAATGGAACCGATTCGCTATACGGCTCACTTCAGTATTTGATCATTATTATGATCATGTGGTCGTAATTTAATAAAAATAGATTTGATTTGGCCAAAACTTAGTTCCTCATTCGATTAATGCATGCATTATGATTATGCATTGTACTCGCGCAGTATGATGGGTAACCCATCATGGGTTTAAGTTTCGAAATATGCCAGAAATATCGTAAAATACAAGAAAAGATTTTACGAGTTTTGTGATCATGTTGTTTTGCAATACCACAATATACGTGGAGTGAGGGTAAAATCATTATTCCGTTAATTTTTAATCAAATAGATTTAATCCTTGAAAAATGCTTAATCCTTTCCATTTAGTATTCAGCACTTCATACCATAGAAATCAAATGATTTGATCCTTGTTCATTTTATGTTGTGTACAATTTACTGTTTAGTTTAAGCAATCCATGTTGATCATCTTGTAAATCCTTAAAAATACAAAAATGACACAAATGGAAGAATGACTAATAGTTTGCCATTATGTAAAAAGGTGTGATAAGGACGGAGGAAGGTGTCTGAATCGGTTGGCTGGTTTGGTGCGTTTTCTTCTAGAATAGAATAATACAATAGAAATAATAAAAATAAAATAAAACTCCAACCGACACTACCTGTTACTCTGCACCATACTAGTTTAAACCACAATATCTGTACTTTACGAACAAAAGACTTCTTCCTTTTTTCATAGCTTCTAAATTTGTGTAGAATGATTCTTCTTAAAGAATCTCCACCCTAATAAAAGTAAAGTGCGAGTAACAAGTGCCAAGTGGACAGAATAAAAAAAAGTAAAAAAAAATACAAAACTTTTGTAAAACTGTAATAAAACAAAAATGTGATTGTTGCTTTTGCCTTGAAACTCTAAAAGGGAATTGCACAAAATAAAAATATGCTTTACTTTATGCAGTTCTGGGCTTGTAAACCTTTTACAACCCGTCATAAATTTGTTGGTAGTCAAAAAGCTTACAAATTTTGGTAAATGTTACAATAATATTTATAAGAACATGAAAAATACGCTTGTCAAGACATTATAATAATTTGATGCCAAATGAGCCCAGTTAAATAACTTTACCTTGATTTTTAACATGAGAATTTAACCCATTTAAGTTAATTCAACCATCTCATCTTAAGAATCTCAATGCAATCCGAGACCATGCACGATCTACTAAAATTTACTGCTAAAATCCTCCTTGATAAATAAATACAGACGTAATTCTGCTCATTAATCATCATCCATCCTTAAGAAAGCAGATCGAATCATGAATCAAACTCGAATAATCTGTTTTGCTCGAATAATCTGTTTTGCGTATCTCTTGAAAATGTAGTAATTTCGTGATAATCACTTTGTGATGTGAATTCGATTTTTTATTGGAATATCTTGCATTTAGCTTATCTCACAATTTACTTACAATCGTGGAATGAAATCCATTCAATTCTCACATCATCAAGCAAATCCTTCTTTGCTCAACTTCAAGCTGGTAAAAAAGTCCCGTTCACTTTTTACGTGTGCAGAACTCCTTTAACAACCCATTTTTCATGAAATGTTCGGAAATGTATTTACCGGCTCAACAAACAGACCAATCTACTGCACGAATCATGAAATAAAGTCAATTTTAGTAATTGTAAAAGATTACCCTTTAATGATAATGATCCCATCGAGCAAATCCTTCTTTGCTCAACTTCAAGCTGGTAAAAAAGTCCCGTTCACTTTTTACGTGTGCAGAACTCCTTTAACAACCCATTTTTCAGGATTGTTATTCAACCAATTTATTACGTAGTGAGAATCGTTTAAATTGAGGCTTTTTCACGTAAAAAAATAAATCTTTTCCTAAGAAAACCACAACATGAAATGTTCGGAAATGTATTTACCGGCTCAACAAACAGACCAATCTACTGCACTGAATCATGAAATAAAGTCAATTTTAGTAATTGTAAAAGATTACCCTTTAATGATAATGATCCCACCAGACTCCTGCAAATCGTGAGATAATCTCACTGAGATTCCAGACTTCTTCCCTTCCTATAATTTCCTATCACGGCACAAACTCCAACTATGCAAAATTCCATGCAAAAATTGGCCACAAACACAACAATGGATCCAGTAATAATCACTTTATACCACTGCAAATTATCCACTACACCCTCAGTTTTAACTCTCCGGCTAAACTGAAGGAATTTGAAATTACTTCTTGTCACAAAAATCCCGTTTTACTTTATCTTCATTCCAATTGCAAATCCAATTCCTTCTCATCTCTCTCTTTAGGCAGACTCACTTTGAGCAAGAATTCTCACAAATATAACACAACACTGTTTTTCCTTAATGGAAAGCAATCCTATCTTCACAGGAATGTTGATGGTTTACAGTATTAGAACTTTGTCGGTTTTAACAAGATCCCAGTTCCTGAAGAGCTTGATCTTCAACTTGAAGCCAATAAGCTTAGTTTAACCCGGCCCAGCAAGTCAGTATCCTGGCAGTGACTAACTTTGTTTAAAACTTTGTTAAAGATTGGAATGCAAAATTTTTTGTACTTATCCACATCCACAGAAAGCAGTTTAACACTAGGATCTAATATTAAAGGGAAACCAAATGCTGTGATATTTTGCCAAACTTATCGCAGACCTCTTCTATCCTATCTACTTCTTAAAACTGTACTAAATGGCAAAATACCACTCCAACTAAGGTACATTTTACATTCAAGTTTTGAGCTGGTCCCTAAACTCTGTAAATCATCCCCATATACTAACCTATCTGTGAAGTAAGTCCCATAAATGTAGACATGCAAGTATAGCATCATCGACCAAAAAGAAAAACCTGCATGCCTCCTGGTCCTTTGAAATCTAGTTAGACAGCCATCCCAGTGTTAATGGAAGCAAGGTAGTTGAAAAAGTAAGTTGCATATGTTGTGTAATACAACATGCCGTATTTTCCATGGATGGATCGACAAGTAGGGTTGCTTTGTTTGGAGGAATTGGTTGTGAAGTAAAGTTCTTCTGAATGGAGTCCACACATTCGGGTCTTTAACCAGAGAAAATGAACTAACCCAGCTAGTTTTGTTTTAGCCAGATGTATGGGTTTGCTAAGTTTTGAGCATGTTTAAGACAAATGTGTTGGAAAATGAGGGAACGCTTTACATAAAATAAAGGGATGAAGGATTTACCCCTGCCCAAATGTTTGAAACATTTGAACTTGAGAAATGAAACGGAGTTCGAAACTAAGTAATGTTGGAGTTTGTTCAATTGCTACAAAATATTTGTACATGCCAAGACTTGCATGCAACTAAAACTTGGATACAGTACTTCTCTTTAAGAGACATTTTAACGGAAGGAAGTTTGTTTATAAGCAAAGTCACACAGGGTGTAAAGACAGGAACATAACCGTGCCAAAAACGTGACAGAGTTCAGGATGAATGTTATGCAATAATACCCAATAACACGGTAGTAATAGCAGGAAGGAAGAAGAACCAGGCAGATGCAACTCGACTTTTGTTTAATGGCTTAATAATTATTATTAAGCCCGTGTAGAACGGATGCTTGGAAAATTAATATATATGTAATGCAATTCTACACTTGAGCCGGAACGGTAGCCAGTTTCCTATGGTTGATGAACTTTTGTTTGTTTGATAATACGCAAAAACAATGGGAGGAGGACCGGTTTTATGATTAGGCATCTGCAGCAGTTTGCAGTTTGAGCCCTTGAGCATTTTGCGATAAAAAACGACACAAAAAGGCAACTCCAGTCTATGGTGTGCAAAAAGGGTCAATTTTTTATATATCCTTGGCATTGATGTTTGATGACACACCTGCATGAAATTGGAGTCCAGGATAAACGCCACACGTTGGCAGACGGTAACAATCTCCCCTACAAAGGATTATGGTGATAAGTAAGGGTTGTGTGTAATACGCACAAGTTTTTAAGTAGGGACGTGACTTAGATTTCGAGCAGATATTGGATTCGGTAGTGGCAGAACTTTTGGGATCAGTGATTTTTATTGCAGACCGCAGGTGGAGGTAAAATAAGTATTTATCCAGGTCTAGGAAATGGATAAATGGAAAAGGGGAAATTGTGGGGTTACATTGAAATCAGATTAGTTATGAATAAAGCTTTGGACTGGGGTTGGTTGGATTGTGGAGATTTTGTGTGGATTTTCAGTTTATGTATTCAGTCTACGATATTGTTCCAGGAAAACTTTTATCCAGTTGAACTTATTGTTAGTAGGGGAAGGGTGTGGGGAATTAAATAATTTCACGTATGCCATCCATTACGTTTAGAAGCTTGGTTTTCACTTTTCAGACATAATGCATACATGTTCCAGGTTGCTGTTGGGTCCTACCTGTCAATAGTGGTTATCAAAATCAAATCTAGGATTGACCCCAGATAAGCACATCCCACACAAGCCACACCACACCACACCACCTCTTATTGGTCATCCAACAGCTCGTTTCTTTCTTATCGGGAGAAAGTCTGAACTAAATGATTGACAACGATTCAATACAACAACCTAAGATATGTATGTATTTTTGAAATTATGTGAAAAAAATAGACTGGCTTATTATTCATCCAACTTATTCTTTGGGAGAAAGTTTGCAGGATTTTGAGAAACTGAATGATGCCCGACATTTTTAAATGCTTGCAATAAACTTACGCAATTCATATCAATTTTCCAAATTATGTGAACAAAACTGACCGGTATTATAAGAATTCTTATGTAAAATAATGAAAAAAGACTGATTTTTGCAGGT
>JAAXNX010001890.1:0-15603 GCA_036491905.1 Folsomia manolachei | reverse complement strand
CAAGTAAATGAAATTTTCGGCTCATTAATTGTTTTTCATGGGTGTTCTCTTTAGCACAATGGTTGGAGTTGAAATAATGTAATAACTGAAATGCAAAATTTTGCGAAAGCATTTTTAGACTATGCATGAGCATGTTAATGTATGTAAATGTGCAAATAAATGGCTTATATATCTTGTTTGTGTAAACAAAATGCTGTGTTGTTTTTGTTTAATTCTGCCACAACTGACCTGGGTGCAAAGTTTTTTTTCTTTATTGCCAAATTTCTGTAGTATTGCAGCAAACTCAGTGAAGCTTACTCATCTCTATGCTAAATATTTTAGTGATTTTCGACTACCAAGAGCGATAATTCATACAACAAGACATTCTCTTTCAACCCGAACGGTTTTTAAAGTAACCAAATAAAAATAAAGTCCGACTGGATTCTAAATTTATGGGTCTTCCACCCATAAATTGTGTTATTGTGTTTTTATGTATGGTGTTGTTGTTGCTCTAGCTGTGAGTTTCTAAACTTGTCTTGAATTCCTGCCCTACCCTGCTTTTCCTTTGGGTAACAAGTTAGTTAATTCTGGGTATAAATCCTTGCCTACTTGGGTGAGAGGGGAATTTTAAGGAAAACTTGAATCAAGCTAAACGGCTTAGTAGACGAAGTCGAAGTCTAATGTGTTTCGGTGACTGTGTTTCACGGGTGGCAATGAAAGATGGGATGAGAATATGACATATTCGCAGAGAAGCCAGATTTAACTCCCAAGATTAGAATTAGAAGCAGGGAATCTTGTATTGGGAAGAGGTGTAATCTATGGCTTTCTCTGTTTTGTCGCAGTTTATGTGAGACGGGTTTCTGAGCACAATTCGTGTTACAAGTTTCATTTATTGAAATATTGGAGATGAGACTATTTCCTTATTTATTGAGAATCTCAATTTGAGATTGTAGTTGGGATTCCAATCTTCTTTACGTTAGTAACCGCAAAACTTATTGCACGACAAGAGACTTTATTGTGAATATCATCAACATTCGCATTTTAGTCAGGACCAGGTTACAGAACAGAATCAGGGTCTAATCGGAGGAATCTAATTCAATCTCTGCTAAAATTGATTGAATCTTGTTTAAAACATATTTGATCGAGGTAGTGCATTCTTTGTTTTGTAGGTGACAGATTTAATGAATTGGTAGTTGGTAAAACATAATGATAATTTTTGACTGCATGTTCAGCTTTTTTTGGAGGATTTTATATATTTTGTAAAATGGAAAACTACGATATATCTTCTTCGTCCAATTGATCCACTTTATTTTAGAGAAATGGGACTTTCTCCAAAAAAAGTAATGTATTTAAAATAATTTCTCAATATAACCCCGACAAAAACTGACTATTTGCGTATAAAAACTTGCCCTTTTACCAAACCAAACAAATTGTCCTCTCCATCCCGTACTCCCCACATATGTAGCCCATTACCCGAATGTTATTACGAGAGAAAGGCCACACATTACCGTAGTCTGCATTACATTACTTTCACATTAGTTCCCATTCATTCCCTCCCTCAAGTTGGGGACAGATTGGTTTTATTTCCAAGCATTTCGGAATTGGTGAGAGTAATCCAGGGATGATTGCATGATTGATGTTTTCGACATGTGAGTAAATCCAATTTAATTTCTCTCCAATTTACATCACATTACTTTACATTACTCAAACTTTACTTTGTGTGCCTTAAATATTTTTTACCTACACGGAATTGAGATTGACAGACGAAGCATTACTTACTCATCTATTTGAATTTGAAGCTTATCTTGAGAATCTTGAGATATCTTTCTAGAAGCAAGTTGGGTTGTGGTACAGTAGAGGGTTACTTACTACTTGGTTACTTTCTTTTTTGGTTCCCATTTTTATTTTTTGATGCAAAATATCGGAGTCTCCGATTCGGAGACAATTTTAATTTTGTCCAATTTATGATTTGTTATCCGCACATTTCTTTGAAATCCTTACTTTTTACGGGGAAAGTACACTAATTACGTAAGAACCTGTCATTAGCCATTTGTGACTGGAGGCAATATTTATCCAGATTATTTCTACATCCTTATAAGATCCTCTAAATGGATGGTCTACCTTTCTCCCTTTATCCTACTTAAGTCCACCAAGAAAAGTATTAAAGGTCCAATCTATTTTTTGAGAAAAGTTGGTCCACTCACGGCTCAACTCCTTCAGGAAAGCATAAGAGAAAAGAGATTACATTATTGTAGAAAGGGAAAGTATTTTTTCTACCAAGTTCCATCAGTAAGTCGAGCACCAAGCCAGTCTTCATTTCCCAGCCGGAGTTTTTTGTCCCAAGTTCCCGAGACTCAAACAAGGGACCCAAGTTAAGGGATGAGAGTCAGTTTAAGAACAAAAAGGATCCACAAGCATATGTGGGTATGGCATTCTTTCTAAAGACCTTTTAGACCTTTCTTCTTTTTCCTTGGTCTTATTTTCTCAAAAAAACTTTTCTTTCAATCTCCAAGAAAATGAGGGTGAGAGAGAGAGAGGTATGAAAAAAGTTGGATTTTTTCCTGATTTCGCAATCCTCCCATTTCTTTACTTCTTTTTCTCTTTCTTGTCGTAATAATGACAAGGAAATTACTGCATTGAAAACTTTTTCTTTTTTCAATTCCTTTCATTTCCTTGGATTTGGAGGAGGTAGAAGTTTTAGCGTCTTTATTCTGAAGGTATTCTGCAGCTCATTCTCTCTCCATTGTTTTGGGTTGGCTTGTTCTTGTTAATCTTTTCTTTGAGAAAGTGTAGCGAGTCAGTTCCGAGCTTACCTAGGTAATTTAGCTGGGGCAAGAAATACTGGGTTTTCTAGAAAAGATTGGAAAGTTGGAGAAAGTTGGCGGCTCAAAACTAGAAAAGTTTAAGAAAAGATTGTGAATCTTTCCTGGAAGAGAAGGTGTATTGTTTGTAAGGAACAATTTGTCGGAGAAAGGTTAGTTAGTTGACTGCCATACTAGGGCTAAACACTCGTATATTACTAGTTTGTGGACATTGTTCAAAATTTCTATGACTCTAATTCTCTTTGCTGTAATTTAATAATCAACCCCAATTTTCAATGTGATGACGACTGACTTTCCCTTGTGAATGTTAGGGGCGGCTGGAGTTACATAATTTTGTCCATAGTTCGTCCTTATTGTCATTTGTCGGGTGGGGTCAGGGGCAGAGAAAAGTCGTCTGCTCTGGTCTCATATTTGTTTCTCTTTACAATACCAATGTTGCCAGTTGTCATAATAAGCCTCGTATTTTGTTTCTTGTATAAAAAATAGAATATTTAATGCAGTTCGAGCCCTCATCCAAAAAGAAGTCCATAAAAATCGGACACCATGAAAAGCCAGAGAATCGTCATCATCTCCAAACCAAATGGAATTCAGGCACATCCACCTTTTTGTTGGTTTGTATTGATGGTTTCCAGCACATCCAGCCAATAATCCTACGGGTGAAAGGAGCTTTTGAGTTTTTTTGAGTCTTTTTCTCCAGAAAAGAAAGCACCCGGGAATAATTCCGGAGTCCTCATAAAAATAAGCAATACATTGGCCAAGTGAGTTGAACCATATATTTTTGTGGTCAATGGGTTTATGTATTATGCAGGAGATTATCCTTTGCTTCCACTTTTTATCTTGTCTCACTCTTTCTCTTATGAAGAGCCTTATCTGTGGCAACACATTTCGTTCTTGTAACCAAAAAAATATCGTATTCCTAAAGAAGCTAGGATTCTTTCCCAGTATAAATCAAGGGGTGAACCATATTGGTTCCAATAAACGGTTGGGTTGTCCGGCCAAGGCAGAAAACTTCAAGTTGTGTTATTTTATTTGTGCCCGGAACTAAGGGCTTGATTCCATTTTGAACTTTGATACAATTCGGAAAATAACGTTAAACTTTAGTACGGGCACCTTGGCCAATTTCATGTTTTAAAGATTAATCCACACCCGGTAAAGTGGAGCCAACTACTTTAGGACAAGTTTATCTTTTTTGGCTGGCTACATCATTTTATTGACTTATTGGACTTCACTCAGTTCTATTGTATTGGACGGAGCGGAGAAATTTCCACAATTGAGTGAAAAAGGGTAGAGCAACCCTTTTTTCAGACAGACACAGAAATCTTTACTCCTTTCCAGATTAGGGCAACTTAGTAGTTTGGTCAAACAAGGGGTTACATAACAATGTTTACTAGTATGTGGGGGATATGGGTTGAGTTGTGTTGTGTGGTCCGTCACCCTTCTAGATAAACCAAGTACTTCCGATTCTTGTGGAGACATTAATCTTCAATTTATTCGGAACTTTTTATACACACTCCGGAAATCCACTTGGGTTGAGAGGAGATTGTCGTGTTTCTTTTTATTTGGGGTTTTGTATAAATAATGGAAATTCGCTTCCTGATAAGTTGGACTTGACTTTTATTCATATCGTTTTTTTAGAGGATGAAATCAACCAGGACAAAATTTTATGCGATGAAATAGTTGAGGTTGTTGTGGTTGATCTTGAATTTTGAGGTTAAACTGGGAAGAATCTGGGCTTATTTCTTGATTGAACAATTACGGAATTGCAGAGGGCAAATTTTTTAGGCAAGTCGCAATATGTAGCTCATCTCATGCTAGATATATTTGTACAAATTTTGATTGACTTGATTTCTTGAATTTTAAAGGATTCCAAAATTTCCAACAATTTCATCCTAATTGTGCCAATGATTCAAGTCAGGAAAGAAGGGCCATTATTTTATTTTTTGGCAGAAAGAATAAGAGCCAAAGAACAGATCAACTATCATCCTTGGTATCACTTTACTTGCCTCTCCTTACTTATGACTCGTATTACTTGGAGTTGCACTTCTCTTTTATGTTATTAATGTACCAAGTAGCGGCCTTTATTGTCATCATTTGTAATTCGAAATGTATTCCACCTCCACCCAACCAGTCAGAGTATTAGCCCCAGAATTGGAGTGGAGAAAGTCAGAGGGGAGCTGTTACTTACTGCCACTGCCAAACGATGCCTTACTTTATTTTATTGGGAAATTGAGCTTGTCTCATAAAAATAGGAATGGAGCTGCGTATGTTATTTTACAAGGTTCCCTTTGACTTGACCGCAGACATAATATACTTCAAGTAATGTGAGATCAAGTTTAAAAAAGAAAAGACTTCGTTGGTTGGAAAAGGATGGCCGGATTTTATGGAAAAATTTGTCCTGCTTAAAAAACCTCAAGTTTTGTCTGTTCACGACCTATGGAGTCAAGTGAGAAGTTATTTAGATCAAGTTTTTTGGCCTAAAATCGAGTTTCTTACTTGTTTCGTGAGCAAAGAGATGAATCATCTTCCAAAATAAAACCTTGGTTCACTGGGATGTCTTGTAAAATGTCACATTTTCCAATAAAATCTTCACACGCCGGGAAACAGTTGCACCTGTTTATGATTCATTTGTTATCTTTTGTTTTTTGTGGATGGAAAATTTTGATATTTTTAAAAATGCAAAAATAAGAAGTGCCAGATATACTCGTAAATCTGATGACACTGACATGCACTACATTGTCATACGAAGGACGTGGAAACTGTATTTACGTAGTAAATAAAAGATTCAGGTACTTTTATCTAAAATTAGAAACAAATACTGATTCAAAACTAAATATAGTTTGGTTTAGTTTAGAGATGCAGCTAGTGTAATTACTGTAAACTTTGTATTGGTGTGAGGCACACGTGCATGTAGTATTTTATGTAAAATTGAAAAGACAAGAATTTAAGATACCCATAAATTACGGGTTGCTTACGTACATAACCGTAATAAAGTTTGGGGAGTGAGAAAATAAAATCAAAATGATTCATTAAAGAAAATACTTGGGATCTAATCCACCAAGGAAATCCCGACACTACGTAAATCCATTGGGTTTGATTCGGTGGAAATAAAAAGACAACTTTTGTGAATGAATAACCTTTCCACAAATTAGAAGGACTCGACATTTGCTTACGCACATGACATTCTTTTTCTTAGTGCAGTTTGTGACTGAGTACAGAATCTGTATTGTACGGGACATGAATGAATTGTATTTAGAACAGAATTGGAGTAGAATCATGAATGACATCAAACTTAGGAGTTGGAGTGAGTTTAGTTTATTTTGAAGAATAAGTGTGAATCTCAATCTCAACCATGGACTCGTATTTCCGGCTTGAAGACTGTATTAGAAGGAATAATTTGGCTGAGTGAGACCGGTTTATTGGGATACACTGACATTTCCAGGAGAGAAAGGTAATCATAATTTCCTTTGTGCTTTACTTTTGCCGACTAATTAATTCCAGGATTAATTTCACACTTTCTCTTTGCCCATTTTATGAAAGATTTTTTTTATTTGGAACCTAATTTATAAGAGATTTACTTCATTTTGTCATCTTCTACCCAACTCACTAGAAAGCTTAAGTTTTATGCTTATATTCGTCAGTTTATTGTTACATCTTGTTTCTTATTACTCACCACTGTTTGGTTATTAAAGCTGGCACACCACACTCAAGTAGGTGTCTACTATATAGCTCTGCTTTCTCGGGGTGAAAGTAGTTTCCTATACTTTACTTTTAGAGAAAAGGAATCCAACCAAATGAATCCCGGCTTTAATCTGGGCTATGTAACTTGAACAATTTTGTCTTTCCTCCCTCCGACTAAAGTTTAGTCACTAAACTCCTGTCTCCCATTATCCGCCTAATCCCCCACCACATTAACACCTCGTCCTCTTTTCTCTCATCATCCTTACAACAAACACTAACTGAGAAGACTTTGCTCGTAAACCGGAGTTATCAATGCGTCCAGTATTATTCTCGCCGCACAATTACTCGGTGTTTTTGATGAGGAGTGCTCATTGAGGACAGAATTTTGTCTGATTTTTCCTTCATTTTCATTTTATTTCCCTCTCATCCCAGTTCTGGCTGAGGTTGCATTTATTATTAACTCATCACAAAGTAAATGATATTTGCTCTTCTGAACTTGTGGTGGTATCTGATCTGATCATGGGAGTGTGTGTAGTAGTATATGAGCAAATAAGAGAGAAGAGATACAGAATTTAATGCATATTCGTGTCATGAATGCACACATTTGGTGGAAATATCTCTCTGTAGTCGGAGCGGCTTTGTGCTGGTTCGCTTCACTTAATCCTGTCATCATGCTGTTGGGTAAATGCAATCTTTTTTTATATGAAGGAAAATTCATATGCACGATAGTGAATGTGGATATCCTGCCCTGATCTCCGTGAACTGGGAATCATGTA
This sequence comes from Folsomia manolachei, assembly GCA_036491905.1. Lineage (NCBI taxonomy): Eukaryota > Metazoa > Arthropoda > Collembola > Entomobryomorpha > Isotomidae > Folsomia > Folsomia manolachei. The sequence goes on along the minus strand of JAAXNX010001890.1, from coordinate 8,348 downwards.
AAATTTGGAAAAGTCAAGTGGAGTTGTTGAAAATTTGGAAATTTCAAACTCTTTCAAATTAATGTATCTCCTGTCCCAGAGAGAAATTATGTTGGTGTGATTCAACCTGATTTTGATTGAGAGTTGTTGGACTCTGGCCATAAACTGGTTAAACTTTGTCACTTACTAGTTATGATGGGACAAATTGGGCTGTCAGATAGTAACCGAGAATTTTCTAAATTGTCTTAATTACTTGGTAAACATGACTTTTGCAGATTTGGGGGAGAAAAGTTACAAAAAAAGCTGTCTAATTTGGGTAAATGTCATCTAAAACATGTTTCGGAAGATGGACCGCAAATCAAAATCACAGAAATGTAATTAATTTTGTTGACTTGTTGCAACATTTGGGTTCCAGTAATTGAAAATGTTTTAAAATTTCTGGGTTCCAGGAAAGTTTGTTAAAAAAGGACACACAACTTTCTCCGGGTGATGTAACATTTTTAACGAAATGAACTTACCGTCCAGGACTAATGTGTTTTGTTGTTGCACTTAAAATTTCACAAAGAAGAAATCTCACTGAAGTCAACCCTTTATTAGGGCATAGTCAGAGAGTGTAATTGGTGTTGGTTAGTTTACCATATTTGCCCAGCTATTATGCATGGAAGCACTTTGGTTTTGTGGAGACTGGTTTTGTTTGTTGAATCAAAGTTACTTTACATCACTTTACTTTACTTTCTCTCCGGGTTGAGTACAACGACTGTTGTTGTCTTTATGGGGAGAAAGGTCTTTTTTCTGGAGGAATTCCCAGCAGGGGAGTATCTACATGTGTAGGATGTAACTGGTGGGGGTGGTGGTAAATTTTGAAGTGAATCAAGTCCATTACAAAAGGAATTATTCAGGAGTGATTGTTCCTTCGTAATCACAGAGCATTTACATCATTCTGACAAAGTCTTTGGGTTTATTCTTTTCCCTTGTAATCAGGATTCATTCTTCGGGTGAGGGTACAAATTGTGGTTGTCTGGAGTAATGATAATGTTCTGAGATAATTTGAAGGGAATTGCAGTAAGTCGTGTTATCTCCTCTGAATGCTGTAACAATCAACAATGACAAAATCAGGGAGATGTAAATAAATAAAATGATTCTCAAAACGAGGAGTTGAGTAAGGGAATTGTTTCACGTTTTATTATTCTTACCTAACAAATGGAAAGTGCTCTGCTTTCTATTTGTGTTCATGGGAAAGCAGAAATGGTAGATTGAGAGAAAAGAGTAATTTATTCATGAATATGCATCATTTTGGGTTAGGATGTGATGAGGTTTGATTCACTTTTTAAAAACAAGGAATAAAGGCACGTTGACAGTTCCATCGATCACAGTAAGAATTATGTAGTCCATAGTTTTTGTCTTATTGAAATTTCAGGAAAGTGTTCTATTCTGTAGTGGATACAAATATTGTATAGAAAACTTTACAATATCCTGTATTATGTAAGTCTTACATATTTCTGAAAGAGAGTCAATCAAGACGGCTCGGTTCTCCATTTCATTTTGGATCTAATCCTCAAAATGTTAATCTATCCATCCATGATTTTAAACTAAAATCAAAAATCATACCGTCCCTGGACTCATTTTAATAAAGACCATGAATAAAGACTTTGTTTGAGGCACTTGTTTCGATAAGTATTCATGGAGAAATATTTTATTATTTTACACCAATTCATCATCCTGGACGACACGACACGTAAAACCTTGCAGAGTAGTTTATTGATTGTCACCAAACGACAGTCTTGCTTGTCTTTCCTTTTATGGAACCACCCACCCATACCTTTTGTCCTTTCCGTCTCATTTCATCCGAATCTAAAGTGATTTACCAAGTTCTTCCCGAACATTGATCCCTTAAGGCTTGCATACAAACCTTTAAGAGGAGCGGATTAAATTGCCTTCTTACCCCGAAAAATAGGCGTGCTTAAAAGATATTGTGGTTCCTAGACTTGTGTTTTTGGCATGTTTGACTAAAACAGTTTGGAATTTGAAATTTAGTCGTGTTGTTCTATAAGGACTAATTACAAGAGAAGAAAAGAGAGCGGTGGGTAGTGAAGTGTATCGTATCCAAAGTAGTAGAGTTTGTATATTGAGTCTTATTTTAGCTATGTGGGTGTAGTTAATTCACTAATCGCAGTAACTCCGCAGCCTGCCACCGTTCCATCATTCTCGAGCCATTCAGGGTGACAGGAACAGTTCAACAATGAGTTGATCATAGCAATTTAGTTTGGTTACTGTACGTAGGAGTAAAGTGGCTCATTTTCATGGCATTGTTGGTATTAAAAGGAAGGGTGAGCTTCATGGGAAATTAGTTTAGACTCGAGGAAGAGTTTGAAATTTGGGTAATTTTGAGGACCAATCGATAAGAATTGACTTCACACCAAATATGTGTACAACCAGAATGAATATCTTCATCAAAGCCACAACTATTTGTGGTCATGAATACAGAAATTTATGAAACATCGAAGTAATGTTCGTGGTTAATTGTGATGTATGCAAGTGCATCCACCACCTTTTTAAAGGAAGAAAGCTGGCCTTTGATTAAAAACGAAAAGAATTGTGCAATGAACAGTAAAGGAATTTTCACGGCGGAGATTAGTCCACTCACTGTTTCGTACCAAGGAAGAAATGGAGGCACAAAACAACACAATACTAACTCCAAATGAAAGGCTTACAAAAAAAGATTGAAACTAACATACAAGAAATTGGGCGGTGTCTGTTGGTCCCTTTGTCCATTGTTGGACATTGTCCCCTTCAAAATGCTTTCTATTCAGGAGAGCTAAACTTCTTGGCTGGGTTTGTATTTGTCACAGTTGCAGCTACTGCATCGAATTCAGGCTATGGCACAACCAAACCAACACCATTTACAAACAATTCTTATTGTGCAAAAAAAATTTGGTATTTAAGGACACTCAAAGGTAATGTTGGAGTGGAAAGGATTATTTGGAAAGGAGTTGCTAACCCACGGTAATCATGGACACTCCCTACGCTATGAATACCAACTTATTTATTATTATTATTAGTGAGAAGCGTTACTGATTGTATTTTATCCGAGTGACATTGAACAATGGAGTTCTTGGGGACGAGGATTTTTTATGAATTCAATTCATACCATCTTAGCAAAGGCTTGAATAAGATGAAGAAGCATTAGCATCAAACATCAGACAATCTGGCATGCCTCACAAATGAAACTATGCACCCCGACAAGAATAAGAAAACTGAGTAACAGGCTTCCATTCCATAAAAATAAAACCAATTGAATTAGACAAGACACGCACTCTTAATGACAGCCAGGAGTCAGTTGTCATAAGTTGGTAAATAGAAGAGACGGGATCCCTTCAGGTTTTTTTGTAGGAATAAAAATAAAATAAATGGACTCTGCATAAGTCAGCCAACAACTTTGTCTGGGTGGATTTGACACTTGGATTTTATTCTAGAGACTCAAAAGAATTTAAGATTTTACCAAGTACAATACGAGTACAATTAATATTGTTCATTGTCAGCTTGGATTTTTTTGTTAAATACTTTTAGTAAAATAAGTTGGGATGGAATGAATAGATATTTTGCTAAAGAACCGCAAAGTAAAAGTCGGTCAGATCTAAGAGTGGTTAAGAGGAGAGTCACGATTTTTGTTTTAAGGTTTGTGAGAACTTTATTGCTTTTTGAGATGGTAGGAAAATGTGAGATGATATTTTTCGAAATTTTTAAATTTTATTTTTGCAATGTATGCTTGTGACTGATTTAATTTGCATTTTATGTCTTTGTTCTGGTAGAGAGCTTGATTAAGACGGAGTACAATGGTTCCCATGCACAGGAGGGTATTTACCTGAGACTGACTATTGGCTTGTGAACAATGGTTGACTTTGTGGAAAATAAATGAACAGATAATAATTTGATTTTCTTTGATAACCATGTCCTGCACTGAATGTGCATACATTTGATGTTTTGATGCCCACTCATTGTCAGGAAGGGTTGAATATCCTCCCGTTCCTTAATTTTATTCTAACAATCCAATCAAAACCTTGTTTTATCACCATCACCATCTCCTATCTTTATTAACAAACCAAGGAATTAGGAGTGTAGGAAAAGTTAGAAAAGCTGTATAATTGTACCTCTAAAAGAATTCCATCCATGCATCAATTGTTGGGTTTTGTCTTTGTTTTATTTTCTTTCTTACTAAAAATTAAAAACTTTTATGTCCATATGTGCCTTGCACCCACCTGTCAAGGGAAGCTACTGTTTCTCCGCCTTCTTTTATTTGAAACTTGCTTATAATGAGGAGTTCCCATATAAAATAAAGTTTATAATTCAAATTCAACCCGTCATTGTTCAATCTAATGAAGGGAAGCACATTCTACATACCAGAAGCTACCAGTGTCTGTAAATGAATTAATTGAATCATCATTGAATTCGAGAATCTCATTCATTTCCAAAGAGCAAAGGAATTCCGACTTTCCGACCCAGTAAAGGAAACGTTGAGGAAACCACAATACACGAAAGTACCTTGTAATTGTCCATGGATGGATATTTAGTACTGCATTCTGACATAATCAGGAGCTACTTCAGCGGTACTTTGGTATTATCCAAGTATTTATTAATTCTTCCTTGATCACTCAACCAATTGTGCCTTCACATGGTATTGGATGGGATAAAGGGAGATGAAATGTGAAAAATGTGATTATTCCTCTATTGGAGATCCCGGCTCGGTATAAAATAAAATGTAGCATTATTGAGTTTATGCCTTAGTGGCAAAAGAGCCGATAAAAAGTTGCTGATGTCACGTTCCCTGAGTTTAGCTAGTGAACAGGAGATATTGTCATAAAGAGATGATCCAAGCATGAGTCTGACACTTTGATCGGAGTATGACACTGGGTTCTGGGTATTATTATCGTTGTGGTGGATATAGGATGTCCCCTCCAGTCCGGTTTCCTGGTAGAATTACCCACTTATCAAGTAAGCTTGTGAGTGAGTATGGAGGCGATGACACCTCAGTTCATCCATTGAATGTGTTGTGTTTTGTTGTAAAGTTGGTTGGTGGTAGTTCACTTTACAGTTCATGACATAATGACACGATACTACATTGGGTACTGGTTGACACGACTAAGTAACTAATCTCATCTTGTGGTGATATAGTATCTATCTTGCTATTGCTTCCGTTGTGTGACACAACTTGTGTGAAATCATGGCATGGTCTAGGAAATGATTTCATTTGGTATATTTTGCCTTCCTTCCGTCCTACCAGATTGAGTTTGTGAAACCTATTTATGTCCATGGGATGGTCAGTGTGGTCAGGTTGGGTTTTGGGGTAAATATTTTTTGCTGATATCCCATTTTTAATGGTACAATCCTATAAAAAAGGAGTCTGGAGTTGGCAATTTTGTTGTCGTTTGGTTTGTTACTTTTCTACTCCGGCAGAGTGAGAATTGGTGGAGAACTAGTTCGGGTTTCAATTTGGTATTTGATGGACAGAAGGGAAAGTGAATGTCACAAGATGGACCGGGGTTGATTGATAGGCCATGTGAAAAAGCAGTTTCCTATTTTCCTCCTTGCATCTTCTTCCAACTTTATTTACTTCATCATTACCAAACATTACGGAGGAGATGGAGAATGAGTGTGAGAGGAAAGGGTTATGTTATAGGATGGGATGGGATGTTTGCCGATTACACAGTTCTTAATATCCTCAAGTATTCCTGGCAAAAAGTGTAGGAAAAGAAATGCCTCAAAGTGACGGATCACCTTATTTCTTAAGAAGGACAGTCAGCTTATTACGGGGAGAGGAACAGGAGAAGAGTTGTATTTCTATTATTTTCTTAATAGTTTGAGTTTTTATTAGACTGAAATTTTACTGGGTTTCTTGTAGTGTCAGTAAATGATGGAACTAACAAATGCAGAAGTATTACTTTAGAAGTAATCCCAATCTAAATCCCTGCCCTAAATGACAGACTACTAAGACTTTGTTTCAAGTAACAATAATAACAATTATAATAGTCAGTCATGCCTGCACCACGTAAATACTTATGTGTGATTTGGTTTGTTAACTTGGAAGAATGCCCAACAGGCATGTAACTAGTTCATGGCATTTAAACTGAGACATTTGAGCAGGCAGAGTACAAATCAGAAAAAGTTAATCCCTTCCCGAATTGACGGTGCCTTATGGGAGGAGAAATAATTTAAACAAAATAAAAAAAAGTGCCTTGCCACATATTCACTAGCATTAAGAATATGGACGACTAGTTGAAGAGGGTTTGCTACAATGTGATCTGTTGACTAGCTGTAATTTCCTTGTTTAGGGTCGTTGTCACTACAAAACGTACTCATCATCGTGGTTATTATGGTAAATTTCAATTATTCAATTATCTCTTAACCATCATCTTAAGAATCATCTCTACACCTTTCTGTCGTGACTGTCTCATTTCAGCTCGAGTGGCTGCATCTTGCAACTTAGGAACACAATGTAGCCAAGTTTTGACCATTTTGATAACTTTGGTCATTGCCAGGTACGTCTGAAAAGAGTAAGATAAACAGTTAGTACGGACTTACTGGCTGGGCGTGAATCAAGCGAAGATGCTTAGTTACAACTTGCTTTCCTTGTTGCAAACAAAAAGACTTGGGACAATTGACAACAGCCTCGAGTACAATGTACTCGTCGTCGTAGGCTATTCTTGTACAAAGGGATCCGCAACCAGTGTCCTTTTTATTTGGGATTGGTCTGCATGCAATAATGGTAATGTCCTGGTTAAACCAGCCTGGTTTGTAGTACGAAGATTCATTAGCTATGCCATGCTTAGTGATGCAATGACTTGGCCAACGTGAACATGACAATGCAACCAAGTTAACTAAGCATTACTCACTTTACACTTAAGTTGGCTCCATTATTAGCACCTTGTTAGTCAACCAACCATCCATTTCACTATTTATTTAATTCTTCTTTCTCCCACAGTCTCCCTTTTATCACCATTACCAATTTACACCCAACTAAACTATCCCATGTCAAGAATTTTGATGACAAATGAAATTGCAGAAAGGAAACAGGCAGAGAACCCTTTTATTTCAATTCTTAAAAGCTGTGCAGGCAACAACGGGATAATTTTATGATATTTTTTTTATTTCATGCCCAACACTAAGCATTGTCCTGAACAAGGGAGAATAGCAGATGGGATGACTTTGTAGTTCTAAAAAACATAATCAACTTTTCTCTCAGTTAACCAAACCATCCGTGTTTAACAAGATGGGACTAAATTTAATTTAATTTTTATTCCGAACAGAAGAATAAGCTGGGAAAGAAAGTGTTAAAAGTTTAAGGTGGCTTTTAGAACGCTTGCTAATTGTGTTGGTGTCATATTTCTATTTTTTGCAAATTTTTAAAAAATTGGGTAGTTTGCTAATTATTAATATTATTAAATTTATTGATAGTTACTATATCCACCTGAAAATAGGGACGATATTTATTCTTTTCTGAAGACAACCCTTAATTCGGAAGCCTGTCTTCTCATCATCTCTCAAGTTTATGCATGCCAAAGTATTATTAATCGTATTAAAGTTAAGGAATGTGTCTCGGCTGCCCGTCTTTTTTTAAAATGATTATGCTACTTACTTGCCATTACATGTTATCCGGACGGAATCCTCCATCCAAGCAAATGGAATGATTGGAGAATGGATCCTGACTATAGAGCAGAACTAACTATGCTGAGGTTGGTCTGTGTATTATTGTTGAAACTACCAAGTTGGAAGTAGAGAAGGCATCAAGCACACGGAATGATTAATGACTTGCAACATTACCAAATTCTATTGACAAACATTTTACTTGGTTGCACCCATCATTCCACATTCATCCTCCTTCTTTCTTTTCTTTACTTTCCTTCCTAGCTTGGGCTGGGATGGCTACATATTTACATTTCTTCCTACCAAGCAAGTAACACTTCAGTGACTGGAGTATTGTCCGGGTAGAAATCCCAGCTCAATCTTCCTCTGTGAATATTTTCAGGGAGCGACAGCTAATTCAATCTCAATACTGGGGGCCTTTTATGTGGATCTACCTAGTTATTATTGTGAGGACCTACTAGGCTCAATGTGCTTAAGTAGTGGTTTTGTTATTGACCAAAATTACAGGAATTTAATGTTGTTTGAAAAACTGTATTGGAATATGTGCCGAACATCACGGAGCTTTATCAAAAACATAGATGAAAAAATTTCTTATTTTAATTTCATTTTTTAGATAAGGTAATTTTTAAATAATTTTTATTTTCTTGTCGGATAATCTACAGCGAACAGAGAAGACGATAAAAGTGTCAAAGAATTGAGTCACATAGCAGAAATAATGGTCTCCATCGGAA